>JAYKYS010000273.1:47500-48742 GCA_036924285.1 Asterella californica | reverse complement strand
CAGTATAAGTACGGATGATCATTAAAACTAAACGGGTATCTCACTATCTTATATACGCAGTACTTTCAAAATAACTAGGTGCTAAAATAATACAATATCTATTTTTTCCACCTACTATCATATAACTTAGAAGATAATGTGCATGGATCTCTGCGTCAAGAAGAAAATTAATTACTTTGTAGAAATAGCTGTTAGAAAAACAGTGTTGTCTATATGGAAAGAATTATCCAAATGGGTTTAGTACTAAATGAAGATAACATATTTCTAAAAGACAAGTTTGAGATAAAACAACCCGTTAGAACATCTACATATTCTATTAATATTAGAGAATTAAAATAAAGACAAGTCAACTTATAAATTCTCTCTCCTTGAGAATAATAACGATGTAAAATTGGTTAAACTTTTGGTGATATAATATCTTACTTATTCTGATATTATATCACCAAAATATGACACTTAGATGACAATCATATGATGGTCTTGTTTGCAGCAATAGTATATTTAGTTCTCATCCTCCTCTTTGTATTCTCTTGATGTTAGACTCTATAATATCAAACTTGAGTTATGTGTGAACTAATATGCATATATCAGATCGTTTGCGATTTCCACCTGTAAGATAATATTGAATTCACTAAAATAATAAAATATATTATTTAGCACCTCCTAACATAAGCGACCTTAAGTATAACTTAGAAGATAATGTGCATGGATCTTTATGTAATCTGGTTATCAAGAAGAAAATCCATCACTAATTACATTGAAGATCTCGCTGTTAGAAAATATACCCAAACTCGTATTCACCACCAATTTCGTTTATCCACCCTTTATCCGATCTTAGGTATATCATTGATAAGATGATAGATAATTAAAATAAGTAAATTGCCTAATGTCTCCAAATTAGTCCAACTATGTATCTTTCCAGCATAAACTGTATATGTTAGATAGGTTGCACTTAATTTCGTTGGTAATATTGGAATGTAATCATTATCTACCATTAAAAAGATTTCCAACAAAAAAATAAGTCCAATAATACCACCTACAGGTAAATAGCGCAATACATTCTCGTGAATTTCTTCTATCCTTATTCAAGAATTCAACTTATAAGTTCTCTTTCCTCGAGAATAATCACGGTATACAATTAGCAGATCTTTTGGTGATATAATATCTTACTTATTCGTCATTACTTTGTAGACATCGCTGTAAGAAAATATGTATGAATACAATTATCAAAATATATATTTT
>JAYKYS010000273.1:22500-35000 GCA_036924285.1 Asterella californica | reverse complement strand
AAATGGTCCCGGTGCGACAGACGATGGCTCGATCTCGATCAGCGATGGGACCCGGATTACTTTTAACTACGGGCCAACTAGCCTTAGTCATGACTATCTTTAGCCCAAGTTTCCGGAAGGGTAACGAAGTTATGCTCCCGATAAAGACAGTGCTTAACTGTACTGGCCCGGTGTCCGACAAAGGCTCCCGATGCGAGAGATACTCCATTTGACCTTTAGCTACGGGCCAACTACCGTTAGTCATGACTATCTTTGGCCCAAGTTCTCGGAAAGCGATTCTGAAGCCATTTAGGCATTACAAAAGGATAAAAGAGTACCCTTACTCCTCCATTTTGGGTACGAACCGCCTCGTTAATCATTCCAGGGTAAGGCTAAGTAAAATACTTGCGATTTCTAGTGGGAAATAAATACAACACACCCCCTTTCAGCTTTAATCTTTTCAATCCCGTGTTTCTCCTTTGTTTCCTTCTGCTCTCTTAATTTATTTGTTCCTTGTATCATGTATTATGTGTTATATTTGATCTTTCCCATGCTTTTTTTACATATTCCCTTCTTCTTGTTTCCTTCTTAAACATTTCCGCTACATTAGAGGAACAAATTATTACTATTGCTTCTACTTTGTAATATTTCCTTATTACGAACTTAATGCTTTATTCAATCTACTGCTTTGCTTTTATTATTGCGAAGACTTTGTTATTGCTATAACTTTCTACTATTTCCTTCTACGAATTTCTCAAATTCCAGAGGAATAATTTCAACTACTTGTTGCTAATATCTTTTCAGTATTTCCTTCTACGCTTTCTCAGAAAAATAAATTGAACAGTCTTCTTCACTTTTTAGGTTGCTATTACTTTATCTTTGTTAAAACATCTCCTTTTAATATTTTCCTTATACGAACTAGGCTCGCACTTACTCGCGAAACAATTAACTTCGAGGGGGTCGAGCAATTGTTCATCCTCCTCCTCCCGATATTTATGATTTGTTAATGTTGCTACGGCTCTTGATATCCCATTCCTTTGACGAAAACTCAAATAATGATTTGGCCCAAGGGCCTTTAAGCCTTAATTTAAAGACCCCATGTAACTATTTTTGTGGAGCCCGATGGAATATTCTTTCCCGATTGTGTCCTACGGCTCCCGATAGAGCGATGCTTTCATGCTGCGACGGCTCCCGATATTAAATTCCTTTGATTTCAACGCAAAGTACGATTTAATTATAACTATTTTTCCTGGTTTAATTTTCCATGATGGTTTCTTCCTCCTCCCGATATTAATTAAGTTGATTTTTCCCCTTGCTTTTCAGAGGGACCCTAATTAAACTAACCGTATTAATTAATTGCCTACAACTTAGGGTGAATAAATTATTGCTATTGCTTATTCATTATTTCCTTCTACGCTATTTGAGGAACAATCAATCAAACCGTTTGCTTCACTTTTATCTTTATTACTATACCTTTAACTTTAAATATTTCCCTTTAACGAACTTCTCCGGTTTAATCCCATCCCTTTTAATTCAAAATATTTCCCTTTCCACTGAACTTGATTCATAATTTAGGCCCGTTTTTACTCCCGAAACAAATTACTCAGAGGGATCAAGTCAAGTCCCTTTTGAAATTCCTCCTCCTCCCGAATATTAGCGATGGTTTAGTGTTGCGACGGGCTCATGAAATTAAATTCCATACGCTTCAACGCAAAAGTACGATTTAATTCAGGGGCTTCAAGCATTAATTTCTTACTCGGCCGTAACTATTTCCGTGGACCCGATGGTTTCCTTCTCCTCCCGATGTTTGGGGTTGCTTTAATTTTGTGACAGGATCCCGAAATTCAATTCCGTTGACTTCAACGTAAATAACGATTAATTCAGTGCCTTTAGGCCGAAATTTTTTACTCGACGTAACTATTCCGGTGCCGATGGTTTTCCTCCTCCTCCCGATTCATTAATGTCGCGGAGGCTCTCCCGATATTCCATTCCGATGACTTCAACGCAAAGTATGATTTAATTCAGAGGCCTTTAAGCCTACATCTCTTACCCGATGGTTTAATCTTTCTCGATGGCTTCCTCCACCGTTGATGTAGCGATGGTTTAATGTTCCGACGGCTCCCGATATCTTATTCCGACTACTTCACGCAAAGCATGATTTTATTCAGGGCCTTTAAGCTAAATTTTAGACTCGATGTAACTATTCCCGTGTATTTGATAATGTAGCGATGGATATTTGATAAATATCCGATGGTTTACTTTTCCCCGGTGGTTTATTGCCTCGCGGAGTTGATTTTTTCTATGAAATTCTCCATCATCGATAAACATTATTCCTCCCTCGAACTTTTACCCTAAACCATGTTCATGCCTCAACAACCGGCTATTATAAACTTGGATACCACCATTTGAAGCGTGATGCGGTCATACCAGGGCCACGCCACCAGATCCCATCAGAACTCTGCAGTTAAATGCCCTTGGGCCGGAATAGTACTGGGATGGGTGACCTCCCGGGAAGTCCTGGTGCTGCATCCAATTCTTTTTTCCTTTTTTTACGAATTAATTCTTTGGCAATCGAACAAATATATTACGCTACCAGGCACTAAACTGATTAATTACTCGTATGTTCTTTTCTTTTTTGGACGTGAATTGATTCTTTGGCACCGAATAAATTAATTGTTGTCTGCTTTTCTTTCTTCCCCCATGAAATAACCTTGAATATGGAACCCATTAGTTTATCATAATAAATCCAAATACCCTAGTACTTCTTTCGTTACTCTATGTGACGTTGATCTATGTCACCCATTACTTATTCATAATACATCCAAATACCGTAATACTTCTTCCATTACCCTATATCATTTCGATCTAAGTAACCCATTACTTATTCATAATACATCCAAATACCGTAGTACTTCTTTCATTACTCTATGTAACTTCGATCTCTTTAACCCATTAGTCTTTCATAGCAACCCATTAGATATACATAATAAACCCAAATATTGGACACTTTTTCCATTACTCCATGTAAGTTGTTGTATTTAATCTTTTCTTTGTTCTATTTACACCTATTTACTACTTGTGTACTTAAAATACATGTATCCTCAATTG
This sequence comes from Asterella californica, assembly GCA_036924285.1. Taxonomy (NCBI): domain Eukaryota; kingdom Viridiplantae; phylum Streptophyta; class Marchantiopsida; order Marchantiales; family Aytoniaceae; genus Asterella; species Asterella californica. Next base: position 31,913 of record JAYKYS010000273.1, on the reverse strand, counting down.
TCAAAGAGTTTATCATGTTTGCATATTACGTTTCAAATGTCACTTAACACCCCTTCATAAAAAGTGTGAGCAAAAAATTGATGGTGGAGGGTTTAACTTTTCTTAAGAACAAACTTGGTCCTGCTTTGCTTCTTTCCGCGTATATGTAAATCTGCCGGTTGTACATTTCTATACTTTGCATGTGGTTAGCACACGTAGTTGTTAGACCCTTCAAGGATCCATATCTGAATTTCTCACCTTCAGTTTATTTCAATGAATATCACATATATACAGTTTGGAGCTCATTTATTTTATAGAAACTATTTTCATGGATACTCATTTGTAATATCCCATCATATGGACACTTCACACTCACTATGTCATGAATCATATGTACTTAATAAATGATTCTCGTGATAAACTCGATCATCCTCTATAGCGATTAGTTTTGATCAGGACTTTGTGGACAGCTCTCCCTCTTTTGTTTAGGGTTCCTCAGTTGATCAAATATAGAATCCAAGTGACAGCTTAACAATATACTGTACTATCCATTGTTTATTCAGCTGCAATTAAAATAATTTAGAAGCCAAAGTCAGTTTCTGATGAAAACTGATCTAAGACTCTGAACCTCTAAAAAGTGGTTACAGTTGATTCTCAGTTGAACACATTCACATGATGAACTAACTATATCTATTATCACTAAAATAATTCAGAAGCCAATATCACTTTCTTATGAAAATTAATCTAAGACTCTGAACCTCTAAAATAAAGTGTCTTGTTGCTAAAAATTTATATTCCATGTCATCGATATATATATTATGATTTTCTCTAACAATACTCTGTAAACTCCATCTTACACATATTACTCTGACGTTTGTATTAGTATCCTAAACTTTTAGGATCAAGACTTCATATAATAGCCAAATGTCACATTCTTATACACCCTCGGTTTTTCAAATATGAATTACAAGTGAGAGTTTAGCAGATTCACACTGTCAAGTAACTATATCTACTATCACTAAAATAATTCAGAAGCCAAAGTCAGTTTCAGACACAAATTAATCTAATACTGTAAAGTTTCAACTGTAACATCTCTATGAATACGAATCATTATTTTAGATCGCTTATCTGAGTTTTGTGATTTTTCATCGAATCACAACTTATCAATCAGATCTTTCATGTTTACCGAAGTACAATACTTGCCTATTTAGGATTATATACTTCACACAAGGTCTTTCACTCTTGTTTATACACTCTGGGTTTTTCATATCTAAGTTACTAGAGACAGTTGGACATATTTACTAATCAACTAACTATGTCAATTAACAATTAAAATAATTCAGAAACCAATATCAGTTTCTGCCAACATTTAATTTCTGCAACATTAAACTAAATTTTTCTGTGAATTAAAACTTAAACTTTATATCATTTATGCATTTATTAGGATTTCTTCATACAATGAGGCTCTATTAACAAGATCTTACAACATTTACTCATACTTTTGCCAAAGTACTATTTTAATTCATGAAACTCATCTATGCTTTTCAATTAAATCACTCAATTTTTCACTATGGATTATTGACATCCTTCTCTGTCTTTTCAAGTATTAAAGATTAACATGTATCTTAAAGATTCCTCAGAATTACATGAGTTTAAACCCTACGCTATTTGCATATGATATTTCATGTTCATGTCTAACCCTCAAACTTAAATGGACATGTGCTATCGTTCTGATATCTTGCATATGGTAAAGATAACCAAGTTGAACGTGCTTTATATTTGAATTTAGTTCCAATATAAAATCAATCTATCTGTATACTGTCTCCATGTTCGGTTTTTCTATGTACCATTTAATATGAATTGTTTTGTAGACTATACTTGAGTATATCCTTCCATGTATTCCCTTCTTATAATACTCGAGGTACTGACTTTTCATATGTCACATTGCATCTTTCTTTTCCATTTGATCATATGTATAACTTTATGAAGAGTTTAAAGGAGTCCAACTTGATTAAGTATTACATGATTCAAATAATTCGAGCACGCTCCGTTTCAATGCTCAACATGATTTATTCTATCAATCATTTATCCTCCATACGTGAGTTTTTTCAGTGTTCAGAACAGATTGAATATTAATCATGTTGAGTTATAAAGTCCAGCTTGACTACTACATACTATATGTGTAGGTGATTCTAAATATGTATTAATCTGAATATAATTACTATATGTGTTTATATTCATAGTTTATACATATAGTTTGATATACATTTGGTTTTAATTGATTTAGGGTTTAACCCTAAACCCTAACAGATACAAGAAGATACTTCTCAAAGTGACTTATGATATTCTTACACGAATTTATGTCTTTAAACCTTAAGCTACTCATAATATCTGTTCATTTCTAACCTTATATAACTTAAATACACATGTAGTGTCATTTTTATTTACGTGTCACACTTTAATTTTCTTTATATATCAAATGGTTTATGCATCTGATCTGGCTTTCGTCAAATAATAGCATTATATTCATTTCATCTTATTATGTTGAGCAGTACGAGGATTCATGACTTACATCTCAGCTGTTAACGTCAACAACCCTTAACCCTCAACTGATAATGTTCTCCATTCTTGATTCATTTATCTTGCAGTAGCATTGAACACCTATGTTTTTTAAACTTTACTCAAGCGAACAACCACTAATATTTTCTGTACTCCCTTGGTTTTTTGTTGTTGTCTTTAATATTTTTACAACTTCACTAGTCTAATATATACAAAAGAATTTGGTATAAGTTAGATTCTAGTGAGCAACTTTACTTGTCCTCTCAATAGAAGAAAAAGCACAAGAAATTCACATCAACTTGACTTAGATGACAATAATATGACGGTTCAATTACTCATGGGAAGTCCTAGACGATAATAAAGTTAAGTTTGAACTTCAACTTTTGTGTTCTCTGTGTTGTTAAAACTCTATAGTATCAAACTTTAATTTCTTCATATATTCTGATGTTTCGTCAAATAATACCCATTATATCAATTTAATCTTATTATATCGAAGTAGTATCATGATTCATGATTTTCTCTTCTCTTAACGTCAACAACCCTCAACTGATCATTTTCTTCATTCTTGATTTACTTATCTTACAATAGCATTTAACATCATGCTTTTTAAACTTTAATCCAATTTATTATTGGATGTATTGTATTATGTTACAGTACTGATACTTCATACTCGTCATTACATCTTCCCTTTCCATTAACTCATATAAATGTTGATTCAAAGTTTAAATAAAATATGATCTCTATATCTCTATCAAGCGAACAGCCACTAATATTTTCTCTACTCTCTTGGCTTTTCCTATTGACTTTAACCATATGTACTGAAGTTCATCTTTATACGTATCATTACAATTTTCTCTTTTCTCGTATAGTAGTTTACTCATTGTTAAAAACAAGCAAGATCTTGATATAGGTTTGAAAATCAAGTCCAGCTTAACTACTATATACAAAAGAGTTTGATATATATTCACTTTTAATGAGTCGCTTATCCTATCAAATACAACAACTTAAAGATCAAGACTGGTCTCACTCAGATGTCATTAGAAATGTCATTTAGATGGTTTCTGACCCTTTTACACTGGAAACATTCCTCTGAAGTATAAACCGTAGATATTCATAGTGTTCATTTCTAACCCTAGAACCCTATTCATACACATGTAGTATCAATTTAATATCAGATGTTTTTGAAACTTGTGGTACCATATTGTAACCCTACATCTTTCTCTTTTTGGTTTATCATGTAGAACTTGGTTTCAAAATATTTAACAAATATAAGTAGAATTAGTTGATTAAGTATTACATGATTCAAATAATTAGAACACGCTCCGTTTCAATGCTAAACATGATTTATTCTATCAATCATTTATCCTTCATCCGTGAGTTTTTCAGTGTCCAAAACAGATTGAATATTAATCATGTTGAGTTATAAAGTCCAGCTTGACTACTACATACTATATGTGTAGGTGAATCTAAATATGTATTAATCTGAATATAATTACTATATGTGTTTATATTCATAGTTTATACATATAGTTGATATACATTTGGTTTTAATTGATTAACCATACTTCTCCTAACAAACCCAAGAAGGTACTTCTCAAAGTGACTTATGATATTCTTACACGAATTTATGTCTTTAAACCTTAAGCTACTCATAATATCTGTTCATTTCTAACCCTATATAACTTAAATACACATGTAGTGTCATTTTTATTTACGTGGCACGTATGTATAGTAGTTAAGCTGGACTTGATTCATAAATCTCACCATAAATCTCTTGGATAACAATAAGATGATATTTCACTAATGAGAAGTTTACAACAATAAATAGTTAGGCCTCACCTTTATCTTTTGTATTTTCTTGTTCGTAAGACTCTAGATAATCAAACTAAAATTCCATTTATATACTAAATCGTGTCTTAGGTTTCATCAAATAATACCATTATATTAATTTACATCTTAAAGGTTTTAACTATTACTTAGACTGTTTACCGAAGTTCTACCTTAATTCATGACATTCATCTTCACTTCACGAATATAACCCTCAACTGATAACCTCTCTCCGGGAAAATTTACTTATTAAGCTTTTCTGACCCTAAAACTTAAATACATAATCCCAATAGCGTTCTGATATGTGCATATGGTCAATCTACACATGGTTCAATTTCTAAATTTAAATAACTTGACAATTATTCTAAATATATTTTATATTCACTTAACTGAATATCACATGTAGTCCATCATATATACTTCATATACCTTCAGGCTAGATCTTAAAGACACATGTAATGTAGGTTTAATATTTTGGATATGGTCATCTATACACCAATTAAAGCTATATATTTATACATCTGGTAACATATAAGGATTTCAATAAGGAAATCAACTTGAACATAAGTTGTATTCTGTTTTCCATGTTTTATTGTTCCATTTAATACCGAGATGTTTTTGAAACTTTACTCCAAGATATAGATACCATTATTACACAGATACTTCTTACTTTTCATTCTTTGCATGTAGTAGTTCATACTATATGTCTTTCTATGTAGATTTACTATCAATGATAGATGTTTGAGAAACTTTACTCCAATATACCCTTGAATGTATCCTTTTAAAATACATTGATAAGAAGATATACTTGTCATGACTTTTATATATGTGTATAAGGTTATATCTTTCTTTCTCATACTTGACTAAAACAAATGAAAGGTATTTAGGTTGAATTATCAAGTCCAACTTGACAACTACATATTAAGTATAGTAGTAGATTATTTACATCACGAGAGTTAGGTATATCTTAGGTTTTAATGACAAGCAGTACTTATTCTATCGACTCAAGAAAATCGCACCAATATCACTTAGAGGATAGTAATGCGATGTTACTGTTTGCAACTACAGTATATTTAATTCTCAACTTCATCTTTGAATTCTCTTGATTTAAGACTGACTCTCTATAGTATCAAACTTTAGTTGTTTGTGAATTAATATTATATGTAAGATAGTTTATGACTTTTCATCAATAAGACCATCTTAATTTGTTCTTAGAGTTTAATTCAGCCTTAGTACCAAAGTACTATAATCTGATATACATTGGTTCTTGATTAAGAACCTTTCCTAATAACTGATAATATTCTTTTTGGATATTATCATATATACACCAGTTCAAGATATACATAGGGTAACATATAAAGATTTGAATAATAAAATCAATCTGAATAAAAGTTGTATTCTGTTTTCCATGGTTCACTGTTTCATGTACATTTAATACCCAGATGTATTTTAAATTAGAAACTCTACTCGAAAATATCCATTCCATTATGACACTAATACTTAAAACTTGTCATGCTCTGCATGTAGTAACTAATACTGTAAGTTTTTGATGTAGCATTTACTATCAATGATATATATTTTAGAAACTTTATTCCAATATACTCTTGGATGTATTGTTTTACGATATATCAAAGAATATACTCGTCATGAATATCACTTAGGACCCTTTTGTAATAACTGGTAATGTTCTTTTTGGATGTTATCATATATACACCAATTCAAGATATATACAGAGTAAAGATTTGAATAATAAAATCAACCTGAATATAAGTTGTATTCTGTTTTCCATGGTTCAGTGTTTCATGTACGGTTTAATACCCAGATGTTTTTTAAATTAGAAACTCTACTCGAAGATATCCATTCCATTATGGCACTGATACTTAAAACTTGTCATGCTCTGCATGTAGTAATTTGATACTGTATTTTTTTATGTAGCATTTACTATCAATGATATATATTTTAGAAACTTTACTCCAATATACTCTTGGATGTATTGTTTCACGATTCATCCAAAGATATACTCTCCATTATGAAAATAATACGTAATACTTGTCATGCTTTGCATGTAGTAATTAATACTGTGTATTCTTTGTGTAGCATTTACTATCAATGATATATATTTTAGAAACTTTACTCCAATATACTCTTGGTGTATTGTTTTACGATACATCAAAGGATATACTCGTCATGAACTTTCTATGCAACATTATATCTTTCTTTTTCGTGTTTGACTAGAACAAATAGAAGGTAGATTTAGGCTGAATTATTGAGTCTACATTGACAACTAAATACTAAATACTATGTGTAGTAGTAGATTATATATATTACGAGAGGTTTGTATATCTTAGGTTGAAATATCCTTTATTCTATCTATTCAAGAAACTTAGATGAAACTTAGACGACAATAATATGATGGTCTTGTTTGCAACTATGTTATAGTTCTCATCTTCATCTTTGTATTAGAAGTTTTATTCAGACTTAGTACCAATTTACTACCAAAGTACTATCTTAACTCATGACTTGCATCTCTTCTCTTCGAGAACATTAACAACCATGTACATCTCTAAGTACTAAGTACTTTTCTGATCTGCATAGTAGAATACATAAAACACATTATCTTGTTTATCAACATTTTAGTGGCAGATTTACCAACAATGAGTTAAATTGAGTTTGAATTATCCTCCCAACTATTTCATCAAATACAAGAAATTCTACTCATCAAATATCACTCAAGACCTATTTGCAATAACTGGTAAACTCACAAGTATATTCATGAGTTTATAAGGTAATATTTCGTTCTAACCCTAAAATACACAAGCCCAATAACGTTTTGATGTTTTGCATATGATCAGTCTAAACAAGTTCGTGCATCTCAACGTTAAAATAATATAACCAATCCAAATGTCTAGATGCGGGGATATTATCATATACATATATTCCACATAACAACTTTCATGTTTCATTCTAGCATATTAGATATTAGCTTGATTCAAGGTTTTAATTAAGTCGAAATATCAAGTCTAGCTTCACTACTACGACTACAAATAATGAAACGGTCTTATTGACAGTATAAGTACGGATGATCATTAAAACTAAACGGGTATCTCACTATCTTATATACGCAGTACTTTCAAAATAACTAGGTGCTAAAATAATACAATATCTATTTTTTCCACCTACTATCATATAACTTAGAAGATAATGTGCATGGATCTCTGCGTCAAGAAGAAAATTAATTACTTTGTAGAAATAGCTGTTAGAAAAACAGTGTTGTCTATATGGAAAGAATTATCCAAATGGGTTTAGTACTAAATGAAGATAACATATTTCTAAAAGACAAGTTTGAGATAAAACAACCCGTTAGAACATCTACATATTCTATTAATATTAGAGAATTAAAATAAAGACAAGTCAACTTATAAATTCTCTCTCCTTGAGAATAATAACGATGTAAAATTGGTTAAACTTTTGGTGATATAATATCTTACTTATTCTGATATTATATCACCAAAATATGACACTTAGATGACAATCATATGATGGTCTTGTTTGCAGCAATAGTATATTTAGTTCTCATCCTCCTCTTTGTATTCTCTTGATGTTAGACTCTATAATATCAAACTTGAGTTATGTGTGAACTAATATGCATATATCAGATCGTTTGCGATTTCCACCTGTAAGATAATATTGAATTCACTAAAATAATAAAATATATTATTTAGCACCTCCTAACATAAGCGACCTTAAGTATAACTTAGAAGATAATGTGCATGGATCTTTATGTAATCTGGTTATCAAGAAGAAAATCCATCACTAATTACATTGAAGATCTCGCTGTTAGAAAATATACCCAAACTCGTATTCACCACCAATTTCGTTTATCCACCCTTTATCCGATCTTAGGTATATCATTGATAAGATGATAGATAATTAAAATAAGTAAATTGCCTAATGTCTCCAAATTAGTCCAACTATGTATCTTTCCAGCATAAACTGTATATGTTAGATAGGTTGCACTTAATTTCGTTGGTAATATTGGAATGTAATCATTATCTACCATTAAAAAGATTTCCAACAAAAAAATAAGTCCAATAATACCACCTACAGGTAAATAGCGCAATACATTCTCGTGAATTTCTTCTATCCTTATTCAAGAATTCAACTTATAAGTTCTCTTTCCTCGAGAATAATCACGGTATACAATTAGCAGATCTTTTGGTGATATAATATCTTACTTATTCGTCATTACTTTGTAGACATCGCTGTAAGAAAATATGTATGAATACAATTATCAAAATATATATTTTTACTAAATGAATAAGATATGTTTATGAAAGATAAACTAAAATTAAAACTACTCATTAGATCATCTCGTTATTATGCATGCAGCATATTTATACCCATATTTACCACTAAATGAATGGTTCTGATCTTTACTGTACATTTTAGCACATATATAGATTATTGATAAAATCATGGAGAATATAAATGCAGATAAATAAATTTATAAGTTCTCTCGCCCGGAAAATAATTATGGTTCGAAGTATAAAATTAATAGATTTTTTGGTGATGTAATATCATTCTTAACCCATCGTTTTATATTTTTCCAGGATTTTCTGTCTAATTATCAGTTGAAATTATATTCGGCTGATTAAACCGTCCCCATTTGACCTGAAATTTTCCCCTCGGGTACCTCGAGAGTAGTCCTCACACCTAAAATTTATTTGAGCCAATTTCATCGAGCCACCTTCGAGATCTGGAGTGATCTGTACCCACGTGTAGGCAGTGGAGACTGTTTTAGTGAATCTGGGTCACTTATTCGTGAGCGAGAATTTAATCCATAAGCCAATGACCCTGAAATTCACCATGCACGTGCCCCAACTGAAAACAGTCCTTGTGAAAAAAGAATTAATGCATTCTGAATCTAAATGGCCGAGTTATCGCATTTTTGGTGCCGCACCCTTGAGGACTTAGCCGCTAGAATGAATCGGGTTGTGGTATAATTTTCGCGGACCAAAGAGGAGGGCGGGGCCGCCGTTCCCCAGAAG
>JAYKYS010000273.1:0-12500 GCA_036924285.1 Asterella californica | reverse complement strand
TTCTGAATAATAACAATATGTTCATATTTTAGTAGTTAGTCTTTAGGACAAGGTCTTTGTTTCGCTAAGTGTTGAGGTGTAAAGGCGGCTGCCACGTGTCCTCATGTGTGTGGTCCCAGCGGTTTTTTGTTATGTTACGAGGTGTTTATCGTTCACACGTGCGAAACATGGTGTTTTGGTGTGTGGAGGGTCGAAAATTACCATCTACACAGCGACCTTTTTCTTCCGTGGGGGGTCGGTTGAGAGTTCTCACGTGCCACGAGTTACTTCAAGGGAGTTTAAGATGAAATAATAATAATAATAATATTATTATTATTATTATTATTATTATTATTACTACTCTGTCTGAACTCTAAAATTCTAACCCGCACGTGAGAACGAGGCTTTTTCTTTTCTTCTTCCTTTTGACCAAGTGTTGGAAGTGTGCCACGTGGACGCACGTGTGAGGGAAAACCTAGACCTCGAAAACGGCCATCTATACGGATTTTTCTTCTCGTGTGGAATTCCAATGCCACGTGGCCATACGTGTGGACAGGTTTTCAAGAAATGTGAACCGTAATAATCTACCACGTGGCACTCTCTCATTCGCAGTGCTCGTTCATTTTTTTGAGATGGAAATGAGTACCTCTTATGTACTCAGAAAATCCCTTTCCCTGAATGTTGGAAGTATGGATGTTGCCACGTGTCAACACGTGAGGGTGCCCTTATATCGCCAGAATACTCGAAATTTATGCGGAAGTATGATTTCCGTCTAAATGTTGGGTTGGATGCCACGTGGACTTACTTGCGGAGTCCCACTCAATATCTAATATTCTTTTGACACGTGGCAGGTGTTCTGCCACTCAGATCCAAACCTGGAATGGACAAAATGCCAACTTGCCACGTGGATTAGCCCGCAGGTGTGTCTGAACACAGAAAATGGCCAAGGTAAAAAGGAACACCAAATTCAATTATTTAAATATTATTCTTTTTTATTATTTCTAATTTTATTTATTTATCTCTTATTCATTTAGTCATTCTTTAATTTTTATCTATTTATTCTTAATTTTTATCTATTTATTTATCTATTTACTCAATTAATTCAAATTTACCTGGTTCTTCTCTCTCATTGGGCCACGCCACACGTACGAAGGCGGGCTCTAACCTAGTTAGTACCGCTGGCAACCTCGTACATACAGAGGTAACCACGGTCGGATGGGTTGTGGTTGTGGAGACCACACTGGCTCGGGTTGTGTTTCTCTGGATCATCCGCGGGACCAGCCAGACCGCCCGCCCTTTGGTTGGGAGACCACCCTTACACCCTCCACTACCCCAACCCATCCACCCGGAGGGCGGGTTGTGGGTTACGTGGTCCCAGATCTGATCTGCCCGCTGATCCATCAGAGACCCTACTTTACTCCAACCCCGCCCGGGTCAACCCCAAAAAGGTATTGACTCTTAACTCCTGAAAATGCCCAAAATGGTCCCATCTCTGATCCTTCTCTAAACCCTCGCCCCGACCAAAATTGATCCACGGCCGGTTCGATGGTCCCAGAATTGGTCCCAATACTCCAGGCTTCTCATGCCCGTGGTCCGACACTCGATGTACAAAGACTCTCTAGGCTGCTCGGGTTGCTGGCTCCAGAAAATGGTCCCGATGGTCATCACCGGCTCGCCTAACTGCTTTAGCGACTAGTTAGTCTTGACTATCTTTAGCCCAAGTTCTCGGAAGGGTTCCGACAAGGAGAGAATGGTCCCAGTTGCCCTGTGCGTGGTCCGACAAATGGTCCCGGTGCGACAGACGATGGCTCGATCTCGATCAGCGATGGGACCCGGATTACTTTTAACTACGGGCCAACTAGCCTTAGTCATGACTATCTTTAGCCCAAGTTTCCGGAAGGGTAACGAAGTTATGCTCCCGATAAAGACAGTGCTTAACTGTACTGGCCCGGTGTCCGACAAAGGCTCCCGATGCGAGAGATACTCCATTTGACCTTTAGCTACGGGCCAACTACCGTTAGTCATGACTATCTTTGGCCCAAGTTCTCGGAAAGCGATTCTGAAGCCATTTAGGCATTACAAAAGGATAAAAGAGTACCCTTACTCCTCCATTTTGGGTACGAACCGCCTCGTTAATCATTCCAGGGTAAGGCTAAGTAAAATACTTGCGATTTCTAGTGGGAAATAAATACAACACACCCCCTTTCAGCTTTAATCTTTTCAATCCCGTGTTTCTCCTTTGTTTCCTTCTGCTCTCTTAATTTATTTGTTCCTTGTATCATGTATTATGTGTTATATTTGATCTTTCCCATGCTTTTTTTACATATTCCCTTCTTCTTGTTTCCTTCTTAAACATTTCCGCTACATTAGAGGAACAAATTATTACTATTGCTTCTACTTTGTAATATTTCCTTATTACGAACTTAATGCTTTATTCAATCTACTGCTTTGCTTTTATTATTGCGAAGACTTTGTTATTGCTATAACTTTCTACTATTTCCTTCTACGAATTTCTCAAATTCCAGAGGAATAATTTCAACTACTTGTTGCTAATATCTTTTCAGTATTTCCTTCTACGCTTTCTCAGAAAAATAAATTGAACAGTCTTCTTCACTTTTTAGGTTGCTATTACTTTATCTTTGTTAAAACATCTCCTTTTAATATTTTCCTTATACGAACTAGGCTCGCACTTACTCGCGAAACAATTAACTTCGAGGGGGTCGAGCAATTGTTCATCCTCCTCCTCCCGATATTTATGATTTGTTAATGTTGCTACGGCTCTTGATATCCCATTCCTTTGACGAAAACTCAAATAATGATTTGGCCCAAGGGCCTTTAAGCCTTAATTTAAAGACCCCATGTAACTATTTTTGTGGAGCCCGATGGAATATTCTTTCCCGATTGTGTCCTACGGCTCCCGATAGAGCGATGCTTTCATGCTGCGACGGCTCCCGATATTAAATTCCTTTGATTTCAACGCAAAGTACGATTTAATTATAACTATTTTTCCTGGTTTAATTTTCCATGATGGTTTCTTCCTCCTCCCGATATTAATTAAGTTGATTTTTCCCCTTGCTTTTCAGAGGGACCCTAATTAAACTAACCGTATTAATTAATTGCCTACAACTTAGGGTGAATAAATTATTGCTATTGCTTATTCATTATTTCCTTCTACGCTATTTGAGGAACAATCAATCAAACCGTTTGCTTCACTTTTATCTTTATTACTATACCTTTAACTTTAAATATTTCCCTTTAACGAACTTCTCCGGTTTAATCCCATCCCTTTTAATTCAAAATATTTCCCTTTCCACTGAACTTGATTCATAATTTAGGCCCGTTTTTACTCCCGAAACAAATTACTCAGAGGGATCAAGTCAAGTCCCTTTTGAAATTCCTCCTCCTCCCGAATATTAGCGATGGTTTAGTGTTGCGACGGGCTCATGAAATTAAATTCCATACGCTTCAACGCAAAAGTACGATTTAATTCAGGGGCTTCAAGCATTAATTTCTTACTCGGCCGTAACTATTTCCGTGGACCCGATGGTTTCCTTCTCCTCCCGATGTTTGGGGTTGCTTTAATTTTGTGACAGGATCCCGAAATTCAATTCCGTTGACTTCAACGTAAATAACGATTAATTCAGTGCCTTTAGGCCGAAATTTTTTACTCGACGTAACTATTCCGGTGCCGATGGTTTTCCTCCTCCTCCCGATTCATTAATGTCGCGGAGGCTCTCCCGATATTCCATTCCGATGACTTCAACGCAAAGTATGATTTAATTCAGAGGCCTTTAAGCCTACATCTCTTACCCGATGGTTTAATCTTTCTCGATGGCTTCCTCCACCGTTGATGTAGCGATGGTTTAATGTTCCGACGGCTCCCGATATCTTATTCCGACTACTTCACGCAAAGCATGATTTTATTCAGGGCCTTTAAGCTAAATTTTAGACTCGATGTAACTATTCCCGTGTATTTGATAATGTAGCGATGGATATTTGATAAATATCCGATGGTTTACTTTTCCCCGGTGGTTTATTGCCTCGCGGAGTTGATTTTTTCTATGAAATTCTCCATCATCGATAAACATTATTCCTCCCTCGAACTTTTACCCTAAACCATGTTCATGCCTCAACAACCGGCTATTATAAACTTGGATACCACCATTTGAAGCGTGATGCGGTCATACCAGGGCCACGCCACCAGATCCCATCAGAACTCTGCAGTTAAATGCCCTTGGGCCGGAATAGTACTGGGATGGGTGACCTCCCGGGAAGTCCTGGTGCTGCATCCAATTCTTTTTTCCTTTTTTTACGAATTAATTCTTTGGCAATCGAACAAATATATTACGCTACCAGGCACTAAACTGATTAATTACTCGTATGTTCTTTTCTTTTTTGGACGTGAATTGATTCTTTGGCACCGAATAAATTAATTGTTGTCTGCTTTTCTTTCTTCCCCCATGAAATAACCTTGAATATGGAACCCATTAGTTTATCATAATAAATCCAAATACCCTAGTACTTCTTTCGTTACTCTATGTGACGTTGATCTATGTCACCCATTACTTATTCATAATACATCCAAATACCGTAATACTTCTTCCATTACCCTATATCATTTCGATCTAAGTAACCCATTACTTATTCATAATACATCCAAATACCGTAGTACTTCTTTCATTACTCTATGTAACTTCGATCTCTTTAACCCATTAGTCTTTCATAGCAACCCATTAGATATACATAATAAACCCAAATATTGGACACTTTTTCCATTACTCCATGTAAGTTGTTGTATTTAATCTTTTCTTTGTTCTATTTACACCTATTTACTACTTGTGTACTTAAAATACATGTATCCTCAATTGTCAAAGAGTTTATCATGTTTGCATATTACGTTTCAAATGTCACTTAACACCCCTTCATAAAAAGTGTGAGCAAAAAATTGATGGTGGAGGGTTTAACTTTTCTTAAGAACAAACTTGGTCCTGCTTTGCTTCTTTCCGCGTATATGTAAATCTGCCGGTTGTACATTTCTATACTTTGCATGTGGTTAGCACACGTAGTTGTTAGACCCTTCAAGGATCCATATCTGAATTTCTCACCTTCAGTTTATTTCAATGAATATCACATATATACAGTTTGGAGCTCATTTATTTTATAGAAACTATTTTCATGGATACTCATTTGTAATATCCCATCATATGGACACTTCACACTCACTATGTCATGAATCATATGTACTTAATAAATGATTCTCGTGATAAACTCGATCATCCTCTATAGCGATTAGTTTTGATCAGGACTTTGTGGACAGCTCTCCCTCTTTTGTTTAGGGTTCCTCAGTTGATCAAATATAGAATCCAAGTGACAGCTTAACAATATACTGTACTATCCATTGTTTATTCAGCTGCAATTAAAATAATTTAGAAGCCAAAGTCAGTTTCTGATGAAAACTGATCTAAGACTCTGAACCTCTAAAAAGTGGTTACAGTTGATTCTCAGTTGAACACATTCACATGATGAACTAACTATATCTATTATCACTAAAATAATTCAGAAGCCAATATCACTTTCTTATGAAAATTAATCTAAGACTCTGAACCTCTAAAATAAAGTGTCTTGTTGCTAAAAATTTATATTCCATGTCATCGATATATATATTATGATTTTCTCTAACAATACTCTGTAAACTCCATCTTACACATATTACTCTGACGTTTGTATTAGTATCCTAAACTTTTAGGATCAAGACTTCATATAATAGCCAAATGTCACATTCTTATACACCCTCGGTTTTTCAAATATGAATTACAAGTGAGAGTTTAGCAGATTCACACTGTCAAGTAACTATATCTACTATCACTAAAATAATTCAGAAGCCAAAGTCAGTTTCAGACACAAATTAATCTAATACTGTAAAGTTTCAACTGTAACATCTCTATGAATACGAATCATTATTTTAGATCGCTTATCTGAGTTTTGTGATTTTTCATCGAATCACAACTTATCAATCA
This sequence comes from Asterella californica, assembly GCA_036924285.1. Classification (NCBI taxonomy): domain Eukaryota; kingdom Viridiplantae; phylum Streptophyta; class Marchantiopsida; order Marchantiales; family Aytoniaceae; genus Asterella; species Asterella californica. The sequence goes on along the minus strand of JAYKYS010000273.1, from coordinate 6,504 downwards.
GATCTTTCATGTTTACCGAAGTACAATACTTGCCTATTTAGGATTATATACTTCACACAAGGTCTTTCACTCTTGTTTATACACTCTGGGTTTTTCATATCTAAGTTACTAGAGACAGTTGGACATATTTACTAATCAACTAACTATGTCAATTAACAATTAAAATAATTCAGAAACCAATATCAGTTTCTGCCAACATTTAATTTCTGCAACATTAAACTAAATTTTTCTGTGAATTAAAACTTAAACTTTATATCATTTATGCATTTATTAGGATTTCTTCATACAATGAGGCTCTATTAACAAGATCTTACAACATTTACTCATACTTTTGCCAAAGTACTATTTTAATTCATGAAACTCATCTATGCTTTTCAATTAAATCACTCAATTTTTCACTATGGATTATTGACATCCTTCTCTGTCTTTTCAAGTATTAAAGATTAACATGTATCTTAAAGATTCCTCAGAATTACATGAGTTTAAACCCTACGCTATTTGCATATGATATTTCATGTTCATGTCTAACCCTCAAACTTAAATGGACATGTGCTATCGTTCTGATATCTTGCATATGGTAAAGATAACCAAGTTGAACGTGCTTTATATTTGAATTTAGTTCCAATATAAAATCAATCTATCTGTATACTGTCTCCATGTTCGGTTTTTCTATGTACCATTTAATATGAATTGTTTTGTAGACTATACTTGAGTATATCCTTCCATGTATTCCCTTCTTATAATACTCGAGGTACTGACTTTTCATATGTCACATTGCATCTTTCTTTTCCATTTGATCATATGTATAACTTTATGAAGAGTTTAAAGGAGTCCAACTTGATTAAGTATTACATGATTCAAATAATTCGAGCACGCTCCGTTTCAATGCTCAACATGATTTATTCTATCAATCATTTATCCTCCATACGTGAGTTTTTTCAGTGTTCAGAACAGATTGAATATTAATCATGTTGAGTTATAAAGTCCAGCTTGACTACTACATACTATATGTGTAGGTGATTCTAAATATGTATTAATCTGAATATAATTACTATATGTGTTTATATTCATAGTTTATACATATAGTTTGATATACATTTGGTTTTAATTGATTTAGGGTTTAACCCTAAACCCTAACAGATACAAGAAGATACTTCTCAAAGTGACTTATGATATTCTTACACGAATTTATGTCTTTAAACCTTAAGCTACTCATAATATCTGTTCATTTCTAACCTTATATAACTTAAATACACATGTAGTGTCATTTTTATTTACGTGTCACACTTTAATTTTCTTTATATATCAAATGGTTTATGCATCTGATCTGGCTTTCGTCAAATAATAGCATTATATTCATTTCATCTTATTATGTTGAGCAGTACGAGGATTCATGACTTACATCTCAGCTGTTAACGTCAACAACCCTTAACCCTCAACTGATAATGTTCTCCATTCTTGATTCATTTATCTTGCAGTAGCATTGAACACCTATGTTTTTTAAACTTTACTCAAGCGAACAACCACTAATATTTTCTGTACTCCCTTGGTTTTTTGTTGTTGTCTTTAATATTTTTACAACTTCACTAGTCTAATATATACAAAAGAATTTGGTATAAGTTAGATTCTAGTGAGCAACTTTACTTGTCCTCTCAATAGAAGAAAAAGCACAAGAAATTCACATCAACTTGACTTAGATGACAATAATATGACGGTTCAATTACTCATGGGAAGTCCTAGACGATAATAAAGTTAAGTTTGAACTTCAACTTTTGTGTTCTCGTGTTGTTAAAACTCTATAGTATCAAACTTTAATTTCTTCATATATTCTGATGTTTCGTCAAATAATACCCATTATATCAATTTAATCTTATTATATCGAAGTAGTATCATGATTCATGATTTTCTCTTCTCTTAACGTCAACAACCCTCAACTGATCATTTTCTTCATTCTTGATTTACTTATCTTACAATAGCATTTAACATCATGCTTTTTAAACTTTAATCCAATTTATTATTGGATGTATTGTATTATGTTACAGTACTGATACTTCATACTCGTCATTACATCTTCCCTTTCCATTAACTCATATAAATGTTGATTCAAAGTTTAAATAAAATATGATCTCTATATCTCTATCAAGCGAACAGCCACTAATATTTTCTCTACTCTCTTGGCTTTTCCTATTGACTTTAACCATATGTACTGAAGTTCATCTTTATACGTATCATTACAATTTTCTCTTTTCTCGTATAGTAGTTTACTCATTGTTAAAAACAAGCAAGATCTTGATATAGGTTTGAAAATCAAGTCCAGCTTAACTACTATATACAAAAGAGTTTGATATATATTCACTTTTAATGAGTCGCTTATCCTATCAAATACAACAACTTAAAGATCAAGACTGGTCTCACTCAGATGTCATTAGAAATGTCATTTAGATGGTTTCTGACCCTTTTACACTGGAAACATTCCTCTGAAGTATAAACCGTAGATATTCATAGTGTTCATTTCTAACCCTAGAACCCTATTCATACACATGTAGTATCAATTTAATATCAGATGTTTTTGAAACTTGTGGTACCATATTGTAACCCTACATCTTTCTCTTTTTGGTTTATCATGTAGAACTTGGTTTCAAAATATTTAACAAATATAAGTAGAATTAGTTGATTAAGTATTACATGATTCAAATAATTAGAACACGCTCCGTTTCAATGCTAAACATGATTTATTCTATCAATCATTTATCCTTCATCCGTGAGTTTTTCAGTGTCCAAAACAGATTGAATATTAATCATGTTGAGTTATAAAGTCCAGCTTGACTACTACATACTATATGTGTAGGTGAATCTAAATATGTATTAATCTGAATATAATTACTATATGTGTTTATATTCATAGTTTATACATATAGTTGATATACATTTGGTTTTAATTGATTAACCATACTTCTCCTAACAAACCCAAGAAGGTACTTCTCAAAGTGACTTATGATATTCTTACACGAATTTATGTCTTTAAACCTTAAGCTACTCATAATATCTGTTCATTTCTAACCCTATATAACTTAAATACACATGTAGTGTCATTTTTATTTACGTGGCACGTATGTATAGTAGTTAAGCTGGACTTGATTCATAAATCTCACCATAAATCTCTTGGATAACAATAAGATGATATTTCACTAATGAGAAGTTTACAACAATAAATAGTTAGGCCTCACCTTTATCTTTTGTATTTTCTTGTTCGTAAGACTCTAGATAATCAAACTAAAATTCCATTTATATACTAAATCGTGTCTTAGGTTTCATCAAATAATACCATTATATTAATTTACATCTTAAAGGTTTTAACTATTACTTAGACTGTTTACCGAAGTTCTACCTTAATTCATGACATTCATCTTCACTTCACGAATATAACCCTCAACTGATAACCTCTCTCCGGGAAAATTTACTTATTAAGCTTTTCTGACCCTAAAACTTAAATACATAATCCCAATAGCGTTCTGATATGTGCATATGGTCAATCTACACATGGTTCAATTTCTAAATTTAAATAACTTGACAATTATTCTAAATATATTTTATATTCACTTAACTGAATATCACATGTAGTCCATCATATATACTTCATATACCTTCAGGCTAGATCTTAAAGACACATGTAATGTAGGTTTAATATTTTGGATATGGTCATCTATACACCAATTAAAGCTATATATTTATACATCTGGTAACATATAAGGATTTCAATAAGGAAATCAACTTGAACATAAGTTGTATTCTGTTTTCCATGTTTTATTGTTCCATTTAATACCGAGATGTTTTTGAAACTTTACTCCAAGATATAGATACCATTATTACACAGATACTTCTTACTTTTCATTCTTTGCATGTAGTAGTTCATACTATATGTCTTTCTATGTAGATTTACTATCAATGATAGATGTTTGAGAAACTTTACTCCAATATACCCTTGAATGTATCCTTTTAAAATACATTGATAAGAAGATATACTTGTCATGACTTTTATATATGTGTATAAGGTTATATCTTTCTTTCTCATACTTGACTAAAACAAATGAAAGGTATTTAGGTTGAATTATCAAGTCCAACTTGACAACTACATATTAAGTATAGTAGTAGATTATTTACATCACGAGAGTTAGGTATATCTTAGGTTTTAATGACAAGCAGTACTTATTCTATCGACTCAAGAAAATCGCACCAATATCACTTAGAGGATAGTAATGCGATGTTACTGTTTGCAACTACAGTATATTTAATTCTCAACTTCATCTTTGAATTCTCTTGATTTAAGACTGACTCTCTATAGTATCAAACTTTAGTTGTTTGTGAATTAATATTATATGTAAGATAGTTTATGACTTTTCATCAATAAGACCATCTTAATTTGTTCTTAGAGTTTAATTCAGCCTTAGTACCAAAGTACTATAATCTGATATACATTGGTTCTTGATTAAGAACCTTTCCTAATAACTGATAATATTCTTTTTGGATATTATCATATATACACCAGTTCAAGATATACATAGGGTAACATATAAAGATTTGAATAATAAAATCAATCTGAATAAAAGTTGTATTCTGTTTTCCATGGTTCACTGTTTCATGTACATTTAATACCCAGATGTATTTTAAATTAGAAACTCTACTCGAAAATATCCATTCCATTATGACACTAATACTTAAAACTTGTCATGCTCTGCATGTAGTAACTAATACTGTAAGTTTTTGATGTAGCATTTACTATCAATGATATATATTTTAGAAACTTTATTCCAATATACTCTTGGATGTATTGTTTTACGATATATCAAAGAATATACTCGTCATGAATATCACTTAGGACCCTTTTGTAATAACTGGTAATGTTCTTTTTGGATGTTATCATATATACACCAATTCAAGATATATACAGAGTAAAGATTTGAATAATAAAATCAACCTGAATATAAGTTGTATTCTGTTTTCCATGGTTCAGTGTTTCATGTACGGTTTAATACCCAGATGTTTTTTAAATTAGAAACTCTACTCGAAGATATCCATTCCATTATGGCACTGATACTTAAAACTTGTCATGCTCTGCATGTAGTAATTTGATACTGTATTTTTTTATGTAGCATTTACTATCAATGATATATATTTTAGAAACTTTACTCCAATATACTCTTGGATGTATTGTTTCACGATTCATCCAAAGATATACTCTCCATTATGAAAATAATACGTAATACTTGTCATGCTTTGCATGTAGTAATTAATACTGTGTATTCTTTGTGTAGCATTTACTATCAATGATATATATTTTAGAAACTTTACTCCAATATACTCTTGGTGTATTGTTTTACGATACATCAAAGGATATACTCGTCATGAACTTTCTATGCAACATTATATCTTTCTTTTTCGTGTTTGACTAGAACAAATAGAAGGTAGATTTAGGCTGAATTATTGAGTCTACATTGACAACTAAATACTAAATACTATGTGTAGTAGTAGATTATATATATTACGAGAGGTTTGTATATCTTAGGTTGAAATATCCTTTATTCTATCTATTCAAGAAACTTAGATGAAACTTAGACGACAATAATATGATGGTCTTGTTTGCAACTATGTTATAGTTCTCATCTTCATCTTTGTATTAGAAGTTTTATTCAGACTTAGTACCAATTTACTACCAAAGTACTATCTTAACTCATGACTTGCATCTCTTCTCTTCGAGAACATTAACAACCATGTACATCTCTAAGTACTAAGTACTTTTCTGATCTGCATAGTAGAATACATAAAACACATTATCTTGTTTATCAACATTTTAGTGGCAGATTTACCAACAATGAGTTAAATTGAGTTTGAATTATCCTCCCAACTATTTCATCAAATACAAGAAATTCTACTCATCAAATATCACTCAAGACCTATTTGCAATAACTGGTAAACTCACAAGTATATTCATGAGTTTATAAGGTAATATTTCGTTCTAACCCTAAAATACACAAGCCCAATAACGTTTTGATGTTTTGCATATGATCAGTCTAAACAAGTTCGTGCATCTCAACGTTAAAATAATATAACCAATCCAAATGTCTAGATGCGGGGATATTATCATATACATATATTCCACATAACAACTTTCATGTTTCATTCTAGCATATTAGATATTAGCTTGATTCAAGGTTTTAATTAAGTCGAAATATCAAGTCTAGCTTCACTACTACGACTACAAATAATGAAACGGTCTTATTGACAGTATAAGTACGGATGATCATTAAAACTAAACGGGTATCTCACTATCTTATATACGCAGTACTTTCAAAATAACTAGGTGCTAAAATAATACAATATCTATTTTTTCCACCTACTATCATATAACTTAGAAGATAATGTGCATGGATCTCTGCGTCAAGAAGAAAATTAATTACTTTGTAGAAATAGCTGTTAGAAAAACAGTGTTGTCTATATGGAAAGAAT
>JAYKYS010000272.1:0-48771 GCA_036924285.1 Asterella californica | reverse complement strand
TGCTGCTTCAACACTAAGCTCTTTTTCGGAGTCGCTCTCAGCAGAGTCGCTGTCGCTCCCCGAAATTTCAGCAAGCGGATCCTGATACCTGCAAGGCAGCGTAAGCAGACTAGGTCGAGCTTGCCATGCTCATGCAGCGTAAGTGGGTATGTCTTTACCTCGGCATAATGCTGTGGGTGTTATAGTGAAAGCGTTGGAAGCGTTGCAAGCGCAAGCGTAACGCCAACTTTCCAATTTGCTTGTTGTGAGCGGGGAAATACTAAAAGCGGACGTACCCCAGGCTTGTGCGTTGAGATACCGCACTTTCTCGTTCGATATGTCATCTTATCCCGGGTAAACTGCGCGGTTGCCTCGGATCTATGTATGCGAAACCAACAACTATGCGGGTTTAGCGATGGCTGCAGCAACTGAGGCTCGGTTGACTGCGTCGAGCTGGATGCTTCAAGTCAAAGGCATCCCCTGGGCATCACCAATGCAGACATGCAGAACAACTTCTCAAATGCCATTTCGATGTTTCAAGGCACCCCTTTTCTGTTTGCATTTCTTCACAATGATCCTTCAAAGCCTATATCGGACAATGCTCGTCGGCCTCAGCAGGCTCTTCTCCACTTCTCAACCTTGGAAGGTCAACGTGCTGGTCTCTGCTCGATGCGTGCAAGCCGTCCAGTTGTATCTGATACGTTCTGCTGTGTGGGAGCTCGCAGTGCGCAAAACTGTTTGTGGCAAACAGCAGAACACTTTCAAACCGAGTGGGCTTGGTTTAGGACTAGTGCTGAAACTCATGTAGGGTGTCTCGAGTGACACCAAAATGAATCTTGTCATTTGCAAGATATGTCTGGCCTAACCACAGACCTTGCTTGAAGCAGATTCTAGAAAGAAGAATACACGTCAAGCAGCTGGACCAACCATCTCAGGTGGTTCCTCTGCCAGTTTTGGCGCCGACACCTGTGCACCACCTAGGCACTGTGCAACCCATCCAGTTTGTCCAAGCAGATACCCAAGCACCGATGACAGTGCCTGCTCCAAATCTCTCAGCACAGAATGGCACAGCAGCAGTCACCACATGGTACGTGCAGCAGCCTAGCGTATCGGGGCGCGCTTTCAGACCTAGCAGAACAGCAGTGTCAACGCCCTCAAGTGTCTAGTCAGAAGCTTGTCATTGAGCCTGCTAGTCAAGAGCAGCCAGATTTGGGCGAGGCACCTCCGGCACCCATGCCACCTCCCCCATCTCATGAACCGTCTTCAGCAGCAGTGGCAAACCCACCAGGCCCCCCCACCCTCACCCCCACCCCCATCCCAACCCCCCACCCCCACCCCCATCCCAACCCCCACCCCCCACCCCCACCCTTATCCCAACCCCCACCCCCCACCCCCACCCCCCACCCCCCCACCACGTGTGCCGTCCCCAGACCCACCACCACCAGAGCTGTGGTCAGCATCAGCGTCAATCCCACCTTCTTCAATAGATGTACCTCCACCCCCACCAGCAGAACCACCACTACCACTCAGACCCCCCACCTCTTGCCTTGCAGCCTACAGCCACAGGGCCACCAACAAAATTGGAGGCCAGCTTGCCCCTTGCCCCTGTGTCTGCCAGCCCCAGTCCAGCCAGGCAGATATTTATTGCGCAAACAGGTCAGCTAGGAGCTGGGACAGGGTCAACTCTGGCAGTGACCTCATCAGCAAGTAGTTTAGCAAGAGTTTCTGCCACTTTGCGTGACGGTTCTCATGCAGAGCCTCAGGTGAGCTCAAGCTCTTGATCAGTGCCTGGCACACTGTTATTCACATGTTGTATGTGGTGGTGTGTCAATGAGTCAATGGGCCACCCTGTTCCACCTGTGAAATGTAGTTGTCAGCACCCATGCTTGCTATGGGGACAGCTGGTCTTCTGGCCGCCAAAATTAAGTGTGGCATGTTCAGGCAGTCACCTTGGCATGCAAACAGAGTCACAGCAAAGATGCACAGGCAGCAAAGGCCAGTCTGAAGCAACAGTCTATGGGCAGGGGAACAGCAACAAGAGGAGGTCCTGCACTGTGATGTGCTGGCAGTGACAGCACCAGCTGGCAATGTAGAAAAGCCTGTCCCTCAGGCTGTAAGTGGCAGACGCAAGGGAGTCTTGCACCCTGCCCTGCAAAAAGAGCCTGACCATAGGCGGAGAGACAAAGTAGACACAGACAGGGATAAGCACAAAGAAGGATCACATGACTTGTCCAGGCCCAGCTCTCGTGATTCATCAAGAGAGCTTCATTGCTACCGCCACCACAAGGAACATAGACATGACAAGTCAAGGGAACGGCATGACAGGTCAACCCACAGGCACTATGACGACTCTTCAGCCAGGCATAGCAAGCATCAAGAGCACTCAATGTCTGAAAACCAGAGTAGTGCAAACCTCAGCAGTCATGCAAATGGGCGCAAACCAAGCAGTAGCGGTCTGCCTTCAAGCAGAGCTGCAAGCAAGGATGACAAGAGGCGTCAGCACTTACCAGATTTGGGCAGGCCCTGCTCAGGCTCAGATTATCGCAAAAGATCTAGATCTCCGCATGAACGCAATCATGATAGGCAGGTGCATCAAAAACAATAGATTGTTGTGTGTAAAACAATCAGGCAAGTATTGACCCTTGTTAGTCAGTTTATGTAAATGCCCATTGTACACGCGTTATGGTTGACATTGTGTATTTACCAAACACAAGTTTGATTACATCGACATTGGTAGCTTGCAAAGTATATAGGTAGCTTTTGTTGCTTTGGCTTCGAGCCTAGCAATAAAAACAATAAGCACTTGTATAGTACTGTACCAGTGTTGATAATGGCAACTCACTGTTGTTTTCTTGTATTTAAAACCGTTATTCCATTCATTTGAAGGTCATTTCGACAACTATACAAGATCATACATTTCAGTCAATGCTGAGTATGGCAGTCAGAGCAAAATGTTGAGAATAAGACAGTTGTAGCCACCATGATAGCTGTGAGAGCAGCAATTCCGTCTGAAAACCTTCCCTGAAAGTGAAGTAGCCACATTATCTGCTGTTATACCTTGCTGTGGTCTGCTGACTTTTGTGACTCGTGCACTCGAGACTTCAAAAAATGCATCAGCTTGACGTACGCTACGTCTGTCTTTTGAGGTGGCTTGCATACATTGATATGATCAATCCCTTCCAGCAGTACAAATTCGCCGTATCCAGGATAGCTGGAAGTCTCAGGTACTACCTGCATGGATGTAAATTTTACGAGACACAGATTGACAGCGACACCATGCATGGACATCAGCATTGACTTGCCTCCCAGCGCGTTCCAATACAAAACCGAGATGCATCAGTATTTGAGATGCTTACAGTGAGCTTTGGCAGTATAGTGTTTATGGTGGTTGGTGTGCCCTCTCCAAAGCTTAGCACATGAAGCCCTCGCTGCTCATGCACTGCCTGGAGCTGCTTGTTCACGCCCTGCAGAGATTATCACACAAGCATTTGAGTGTCAAACCAAGCAGCAAGCATTTGAGTGTAAAACCAAGCAGCCTTGGGTTTAAGACTGCGGCATACAGGTCATCCATGGTGGCAGCTGTATAGCCCTGTAGGTAACGCAGTATATCATGGACAAGCATTGGCTGACCTCCAAATGTTTTCCTGGCTTCAAATGCACAACAGACGCTGCTGGAGAGGCTCCAACATAGCGCAGATTCCAGCCAATGTTGGCCAAGTTGCTGCCTAAGTGGGGACAAGCATAGAATACCAGGCCAGAGGTGGAGTCAGCCAGCTGCCGATGGTGGGCTGGAGCCTTATCTGAAAATGCTTTGGCCAGCATCTCCTTCACCAGCACGCCCCCCATACTGCATGCCCACACCGCCCTCAATGCAATGCATTACTATGCACACGTTCTAGCAGATACAGCAGTCAAATTTCAAGAACTGTTATATGCATCATTTACACACAGAATAAATGGAGACTGAACAAGCAATGCGTACAAAGCTGCGGAGCAGGTGCAGAGGGCACATACCTATGAGTAACAAAGATGACAGGCCGCTGCCCAATTCCTGCTGCAATGAGTCGGTTCAGCAATTGGCCGACTGTGCCATGCAGGGGCATTGACTCTGCCTGAGCAGCAACCAACACCATTGTCACACAATCTATATACTTGGCACTTGGCATATACAGTGCACACAAGGTCAATGGCCTTACACACAGCCAGTAAATTCCACACTGACTTTGCAAGGAAGGGTTCCTTTGCTACATAACTGCACATCTTGACATGCTTCACAACTGTAAAGCCTGAAGCTAGAGCCAGGTGATGCTGCAATTGTCATATCAGTGTCTTTGAACTTAAACTGAGTCAATCCATAGACTCCACACCTGGGAGACACTTGCACTCTGTCTGTTGCATTGGTGTCTATGCCAGCTAACAATCTGAGTACATGATGGAACGCTGCCAGGTCAATGGCAGTCTATCAAGATGCTAGAGTGTGCAATGCTGAACATAGATCCAGCAAAACGTAGGCTTGTTTCTGAGTGTAGCAAGACAAAGCAAAGCATCCTAACCTCCCATCCTGAAGCAGGCGCAGCATACTCCATGGACAGTAAACGGGGCTTCAGGCACATCTTGAGGAAGCCAAGTGGATGGCCAACAGTATGGGTGGTCCAGATTCCTGGGGTTGTGCCCTGGCTGCAGGTTTAGTATTCCTTCACGCCTCCAGGTGGCAAAAGCACCGCCCCTAATGCCATGCACAAATACCACATCCACCAAGGGGGCTCCTGCAGATATGCATCAGCCACTTGAGCAGAGCTAAGTAAAGGACTAGAGCTGCACTGTATAGCAGACACACTTCAACAAACAAGCTTCTGGAAGCAGGCAAGGCTATGACCGCAAATGTTTTGGAGCTTATGACTGGTACAAGCAGGGTGGAACAGCAAGCACTCCTTTGCTTTTGCCGCTCTTCAGCGCTTTGCATGGGGTTGCTTTTTGTTGGGTCTGCTGAATGACGTGTGCTGGGCAAATGGTGACCTGGTGCTGTAGTGGCGGCCCCATGCTGGGCTAGGACCTTATGGTGGTGGTTGGTGGGGTCGAAAAGGTGGACTCCATCCCTCATGACCAGGCGGGGCCCTGCCTGCAGGTGAGAGGCCTGCCGCTCCAGCACAGCCTCGCTGTTGCCCAGAGCGCTCTGCACTTTGTCTACCGCCTCCTCCACCTCACTCTGCAGCTCTGCCACTGTGCTCTTGATCCTGCACCACCGTTGCTCAGAGCGGCTAGGTTATCCCATGCATCCAGGATGCAGTGATTCCCAGGCTAACATGACTGCCTGGCAGCTGCAAGCAGCAACCTGTAGCTCCATATGCTGCAGAGCCAGAGATGCTGGAAGGGCTTGAGCCTTCTGGCCTCTGTGCATGATCAGGAACGCAGAGAAACAAAGAAGACTTGAGATGGTTGCAGCAAGCATCAGCTGCAGCAGGATGCTTGCAGCCCAAGCGGTTGCTGGCCTTGACAACAAGACCTTAGGTATCCTTTCTAGCACTCACAGTCACACAATGTTCCACAACTGCAGAGATGAGTCAAGTGCTGATGCATGTGTAATGTACTGAGCACAGATGAAGGCCTTACCTATGCAGCATATCTGGCTCGTACAAGTTGTGCTCAAACTGGTATGCGTTGTTGCTGGGGAAGCAGCGAGCGGACTCCAAGTGCAGCAGAGCTCGGGCAGCATGGCTGGACAGCTTGCAGTCATCTATGGTTGCAGCTGCCTGTAGCCAGGCCACCCAGGCTGTGTGCCTGCATAACATCAAATTGTTTCACGGGGAACTGAAATGCCTAGCATACCCTCGTATGAAAACTGGTTGATGGCATTGTAATGTCGGATGGTGCTTGCAGTCCAAACCAAGTGCCCGCATGTAGAGCCGCTATGGTTGCTGATTGCTGCATGTCTCAAAGTCTGAGCTGCATGTTGACTTTGCACAAAGGGTGGCTGAATACTGAGTAGAGTCAAACACAAGTGAGCTTTGCCACCCTTATTGTCTTGGTTCCTAACAGCCTTTTCCTGAGAGCTTGGGCTGAGGTCAGCAAAGCAAGCACGCATGCTTATATGCAGCTGCAGCACGCTCATAAGCAGCTGCGGTGTTGGCAAGCATCCAGCCAAGCAGTGCAAGCACCTGATCATGGTCTGTGAAGCAGCATCTGCGCTGATCATGGCAATGATGCGGGCTGACTCCCGCCACAGTCTGAGTGGTGCATTTTCCCCCAAATTGGTAAGGACGGGGTGCGGCGGCAGGGGCACAGCTCCTGAGCCTACAGTGTCCTGGACAGTGAGGCGCTGCAGGAGGCCCAAGATGCCAGTAGACTGCAGCCAGCGCTGCTTGGCATCGTCATGTGACACCAGCGCACATAGTGTCTGCATGGCAGCAAATATGGAGAATTGCAGGAAGGTCATGGTATTGTCGACTTCATGTGTGTGGCACTGCAAGAATTCAAGAAGCTGCAATGTTGAATGCAAATATGTCAGTGACAACTGTGCAGCCTGCTAGCACTTGTGTATTGAAGGATTTGTGGGGAACAAAGTTACCTTTAAGGCTTTGATGAGCACGCTGTCAGCTATCTGCTTGTTCCTGCGCTGAGCCTCAGCATATGTCATGTTTGAAATGACAAGGTGCTCAGGGTCCAGGGGGGGCTCCTGATAAGTTCCTGCACGCCACACCCAGCAAGTTGGACAAAAAAGACAAAGGTTATCATTGCAAGGCACTGACATGACTGCATAAGGCACTGACAAGCACACTTTGCGGCGTCACATCCAACAGTGCATAAGCTTAGTGCAATTCGGGGCATGTGACATGCTCAGTATCGTGCCAGTCTGCAAAGCTGAAAGCAAACTGCCCACAACAGGCTTTGTCCCCCAACATTGTTCAGAAACGATTGACAGAGCTGCACAGCAGTGCAGAGACATAATCCATTGTCAGGACTGTCGGCAGTGCTGGCAGGTCATGCCTTCAGATCACAAGTAGCATAGCGGTGAGTGATCGGGCTCACCTACTTGATCAGAGGCTTCCCTCAGCTCGGCCGCCACACTCCTGGCAAACAGCGGCATCACAGCCACAGCATTGCGAAAGCTATCATCTGTTACTTCATTGAACACCTCATCTTTCTGTGAGATTACACAGAGAAATGCTGAAACATTGATTCTGACAACTTGGATGCACTGTTCAAAGGCTAGAGCAACCAAAGGGTAAATCAAAAGCTAGGCTACCAAAGTAGCATATCCCTACTGCCTTTTAGGAGCTCAGGGAGACGCTTACAAGTCTGACAGCACTGTATGCAGTCACATCTTTGGAGAAGAACACCAGCAGATCTGCCAGCCACTTGTGGGCAATCTGTAGGCCTTCCGTTCCCGGAACAGACGCCAGTCCTGCAACATCACCTCAATGTCAGACAGTGGGACTGCACTGGCAAATCCAACAAGGACACTGATGTTAGAGACCAAGTGGGGCATACTATGTATGCATGTATGCCATGCATATCAGAAACATGCCAGCATGAGCAATTGAAAGCACCTGTCAAGGCATGACCACAGGCAAATCGGATTTCAGTGCTGGTGTCAGGGCTGCACATCCACTGCAGGATCTGCTCAGTCCAGAGCTGCCTCTCTTCCTCCTGCATGTCATCTGCACCAGCATGCAAGCAGAATGTCAATCTGACAAGGAGTCATTTGTGCAGCAGGATGTGGCAGAGTGTCATGCACAAAGCTGTAACTGAATGCGCTCATGCATCTGAACTGCATAAGCTGAAAGAAGGTCTTGCACAAAAGGCCACATGCTGGCTATGTTACTGAAAAACGTAATCAGTAACAAATGCAGACGTACTGTCATCACAGACGTCATCATGCTTATATGCGCTGCAGGAAAGACCATGACAGCCACTTGGATAGATGCACTGGTCCACCAAGAGTACTTTGGGCACACGACTTAGACACGCATGCCTCAACTGACCAGGGTGGGACAGGGCTCCAACCGCAGTGATAATTGACCGCCTCAGCAGTTGGTTGGGTTCCTTGGACAGTCGGTGCAGCAATGGAAACACATTGGTGCCTGCCAGTGCAGTGTCTGCATCACCTTCTCCCAGCTGCCACAAGCACAGAGAGAAGCCATCCAAGGCCTACACAGCAATATGCACAAACGTACTGCATCAAGGGAGGTCAAACACAGTCTGCTGCCACACTATTCAGTGACAGTCATCATACAGCAAGTCATGTCCCCTGTTGGCTGTCTCAATGGCTGTCATACTGGTCCTCAGGATGCAAGAGTTGCTGATGTGTATGGATGGAAGCTGAGTGGTGCACGCTGTGGCCAACAAGCATCAAATGCTACCTGGCTAGCTAGCTTGTCGTGTTTCATGGCAGCAGCATCCGCGGCTATGTACAGCAGCTGCCGCAGCCATGCATCAATGCCCAGGGTATGAGTCAAGGGGCAGTCCCTTGCCAGCAGGGCCATTGTCCTGACCAACTCGTATTCCAGTTGCCTGTCATGGCCTGCACTGGCTGCTGCAGCAGCCACTTGTGTGAGAGCCTGACCCCCTTGCATAGTGGCAATCTTGCCGCAGTTGATGACAGACGCCTCTGCCCAGTTGCCCAGGAAGCGCACTGCCACTTGCTGTACCCAAACACTAGACCGCCCCTTGGCCTGTGTTGAAGACGGCAGTCAGGTGCAGGTGCATGCCGCATATGGACCAACCAAGCACACACGCTCAAGCAACAGCTCTGGTTTGCAGCAAGGCAAGGTCATTATGTAGGAGAGAAGGATCAAGCCTCTATGTTACCCCAATGCATTGGCACGTTACCCTGACAGGGTGAGCAGTCATACTGTGCATTGCAGATGACTCACATGCAGCAAGTCATCTGCAAGCAAGGAAGTGATGAATGTGCTGACCAACGCGCAGAGGTACGTTGATACCTTACCAAGTCAATGACGGCCTTGATGTCATCCAGGCTTGGGACTTGGGTGAGCGTCACCTGTGCGCTGGCAGCAAGCAAGCTACCAGAAAGCTTTTCAGCATCAGAGGTGCATGAAAGCAGCTGTAAAAGCTTGGGAAGAGCGCCTTCACAGTTGAGTACAGCAGAAGCTGTAGTCGCTGCACAAAGCACTTGCTCATGTCAGATAACACTTGCATCAGCAATGCACCACCAGCAGCACAGTCATGCATCATAGTCGAGCAGTTCATGCACCATGAATGACACACCCTGCCATGGCAAACAACAGTCAATGCCCCCTCACCGTCTGCAAGCAAATTGAGGAGAGCATGCTCTGCCTCAGTTTTGCTCCACACCATGACGATCATCCAGGGCTCTGGTGAGCAGCCAATTAATCAAGACACTTCGACCTATTTGAACCAGGCTTCTCTTTTTGACTTGTCTTCTGACCAGTCAGTCACAGCAGCAGCTAGTGTGTTCAGTGCCCTCTCTGCAAGCAACATGCAGGCATTCGTTACAAATGCTCTCAACAGGCAGCCTGAGCCTGTGCAACACATACTTTGTCGTGAGCCTTCTTGACCCGAACCAGACAATGCTGCTGACAAAGAGTGAAACAGGGCAGTGCTTGCTTCTCCAATTTGTGACGCGCGCCTGGCACCATGGACAATGGCTGTCTGCATATGGCAACTTGTTGCAAACAGGGATGTGGATCACAGCAGCGCACGCACACAGATACTAATGCCGCTAGACCTGCAAAGCTCCTTTCGTGTCTGGCGCTGCGTGCAAGTACGAGAGGCCAGTAGCTCCAGCCGCAGAGAGTGAGAGTACCGCAGTCCTTTTCAAGCCTGGTCTCAGCAGGAAGTGCCGGCATGCCAGCAACAAGACTTACTGACAGGCGTTCTTAAACGCTACCGGACACGAACACGGGCGCATGTAGGACATACGTGCGTACTGCTGGGGCAGACGACAGGTATACAAAGGCATGCTAACATGAAGCACGTTGTAGGCTGAAGTCAAAGGCATCGCCATTTTGACCACCTGCATGCACAAATGCCCAGGTCCCCACTTTCCGTGAATTAATGAAGTGGAAAGCTAGGAAGCCTCGTGACGATGCATGACCTACGACACAGCAAATGCTTGGAAAGGCTGGGCAACACTGATGATGGTGCTGTCATCCCAAATGAGTATACAACTTCTTTGGCAACCTGCAATTGCAAGGGACACTGTTTTGGCCCTAGGGAAGTTACAGTCTATGGTACCAAGCGGCTGCACTGTGACGCTCACAATCCAAGCTACATGCAACAAGGGCCCTGCAAATCACCCATTCTCGAAATGCCTCCAGCAGAGAGTACGGCAATCACTTGACTTTCTCGATAGTGTACATGCAGAGCATATGCAGGATGCAATGTATTGCAGTTCTGTAGGGTTGTGTGGTTCAGATCACGGACGTTCAAGGAAATGAGGTGTTCTGCGCAGTTGTGTTGAATGCGCCAAGCAAAAGAGCTCAACATGCAAATGGTGCGACGTGCAAATTGCAAATTGTAATGTGCAAATGGGTCCCACACTTTGCTTGGCTTGGTGCTTAGGCAAAACAATTGTTCCTAGCAAACAAGGCCTTTCTGTGTGTCGTACATACAACACATGTGTTCATTGCGATGCCTGGCCTGGCATGCTTCACGTGGCACGTTGAGCAGGGTTTTGCACATACACCACTATGATCACCCTGCTAAGCCAGCTAAAAAAATTTCTGACAAGAACAAAAGACTTTTGAATGAAACACTGCGAATCGCAATTTGCGAAGCCTCCTTGCCCGCCCAAATGCAGTAATGGCGCTGCCCACGTGGCCGCTTCTCACCGCGTAACCGCATTGAATTAACGGCGCGTGGCAGGATCCGCCTGGGGCCACAGGCAACTGAGGTACCAACGGTGCAATTGTCAACAACATTAGGTATACTCTGTCGCTTCGGGTCATTTGTACTATTGAACACTATCCTGTGCTTTGCGTTCGAAGGCCTGCCTATAGTTATTGGTATCGCTGCTACCTGCTTGTTCGGGCCCAGCGATGAACGTCGTTCAACGTTATGCCGCTAAGAAAACGCTCGAATCGCTTGCGACTGGCCTGTCAGCGCTTCGCGTCACCCGCACACCTTTGACTCCTTCCGCTGCCAAGGCCCCCGCTTGGATATTCCTGGGCCCACCGGGAGTTGGAAAAGGAACATACTCATCCCGTGTTGCCTCTGCTTTGGGGGTGCCACATATAGCTGCTGGAGACTTAGTCCGGCAGGAAATTAAAGACAAGACAGAGTTTGGTTGCAAGGTGAGCCTTGTTTGCCTCAGTCAGTACCATAGCATTGCAGCGTTTTGCGGTGATTTGCTCATAACATTCTTTGTTTGCTCAGGCCCAGGCTATTGTTGCTAAGGGTGATCTACTGCCAGATGAAATGATATTGCAGGTAAGCTGCTCTTGAGTATCTTTGCTGTCTTCTGACTGCTGACTTTGGCTTCTGACTCTGAGCTGCACACTACATGATTTATGAGTTTTCATTATGCAGTTGCTTGAGAAAAGACTTCAAGACGGTCAGAGTAAAGGAGAGCTGGGTGTTTTGCTTGATGGCTTCCCCAGAACAAGGCGGCAGGCACAGATGCTTGCTTTGATTGCAGACACACAGCTTGCTGTAAACCTCTCATTGCGCCCAGAGGTGAGTCATCCAATTTGTTGGAAAGGACTTTCTTTACGATTTACAGTCACACCGCAGTGTTCCCAGCAGCATGTTCATTGCTGTCTGCAGATCTTGACTGCAAAGTGCTTGGGCCGCCGTATCTGCAGAGATTGTGGCAAGAACTTCAATGTGGCTGATATCATGCTGCCAGCCTCCAATGGTCAGCCAGAGGTCCGCATGCCACCCTTGAATCCTCCTGAGAATTGCCAAGATAAGATGGAGATACGGTCAGATGACAATCTTGAGACAGTCAAGAACAGGATAGAGGTAGGAGGCAGACAACTGCAGGAAAACTGTGAGTTCCAGGCACAAGTAGTCAACCTCAGCTCACCAGAGCCTTGCATAACTGTATGGGTCTCTTTGGCAGGTTTACAACAGTCAAGCAAAGCCTGTTGAGGAGTTCTTCAGGGAAGACGGGCTTCTCAGGAATTTTGAGATCAGTGGCGGCATTCCAGAGACGCTTCCAAGGTTGTTGCAAGAGCTCGGACCCTTCAGTTACCTCTTAGCAGAAAGGCGTGCACAGGCTGCACGGAATCAGCTGACAAAACAGATGACATGGGTCTCCGACCATACACAGAAGGTCATGTCAGGCAACACAGGCAGTGCGCCTGCACAGACAATGCCTGTGACAGTGGCATCACAGTCCATGGGGAAGTGCACAGCAGCCAGCAGTAGTCAGAAGTCTGCTGTACAGCAATAGCACTGCTGTGTGGCAGCTGATCTGGTAGCAGAGGCAAAGCTCAATGGACATGACCTGTGCAGATTCCCCGTTCTGAAGTTTGCCAAGAGGTCTTGCTTTTGCCTGCTGTTTGGCTGCAATGTTGTCCGCTCTGCCCTTGCTCAAACTCAATCTGATTTTATGAACGAACTTTTCTGATTCTTTATTGAATCCTCTGCTTGGTGCCTTCTGCTGCTGCATGCTCAGGACTCAGCTTGTTAGATAGATTTAGCATCTTGAGTACTTAGGTTGTCATACCAAATTGCTTTCCCAGTCTTAGAGTAGCACAGGTGTGTTGATCAAGTAGATAGTGACTCATGTGTTGTTACCCCCACGTCAGGCTCAGAGTCCAACAATGGATATGTGATAGTGTGTGTGTTGTTTCATACTTCATAACTCCTGCAAACACTCAGCGCTATCCTGTTTGTAACAGGCTCCAGCCTGATGTCTAACGGAAGGGTGTATGGATTTGCGCATTTTTGCATGCATATATATCTTGCAGCGCGTCCATTTTGTTATGGTATCTTGCAAGCCAGACCTGACTCACCAACGTTTAGGTACACCTTGCAATTGACTGCAACAATCAAAAGGCGTTTCTGCTTTGTACATGTACATGTACGTAATGCTGGTATTGTGGCTTTTTTGGAACCTGTCCACAAATGCGAACACAACGAGTGGATCATACGTTGTGGTGGTGTACTGTAGCAGTATCATCTGCATCATCAACCCTGGCAAGGTAACAATACATGAAACGCATCAAGCCAGAGTTGCTGCCCTTCATCTCATGCCATAAGTCGAATGTGATGGATCTGACTGCTTGATTACCCAGGGATATGTTGCGCTGCAGCTGCGCACTGCAACACTTTAACTGGTCAATCTGTGAACATAACAGCATTGTGAATGCATAATCCGCTATCAGCGTGTGCCCTGCTCAAGACCATGGAGCTTTCTAATCTCTGCAACTTGCTTCCAGACTGCCTCCATTGGCTCGATAACCTCGGTGTCAGGCTGGTGGTGAGGAGGCTCTCCCATCAAAGCCAGGAAAGACTCAGACACAGATTCGCTCAGGCCTTGCAGGCTGTAGCCGCCCTCCATCAGGATCACAAGCCTTCCACCTGCCAGTAAGGCCTAGACAGCCTCAAAAATGGCATACCTCCAAATGTGCTGAAACCCAGGGCAAACACTGCAGTACTGAAGCACCTGAGCTGCTTTGCTTGGGAAACAGTGATGGCTGCAACACAGAAGACAGGATATGGGCACACAGAGCAGCAACGCACAGACAGCATTCAGTGACTTGTTCTTACCGCAAAGCTTGTTAGAAAGCTGCTTGACACGCCTGGTGAGGAAATGGTAGGTGCTGCTGTAGAAGTTGAGCTTCTCTAGAGGATCCCTCCAGTGTGCATCATATCCAGCACTGATCAGAATGATGTTTGGCTGAAACCGAATTGCCGCAGGCTGGATGATCTTATCAAAAGCCAGGCGTGCTGCCGCATCTCCAGATCCAACTGCACACACACACACACACACAGCCATATAGAGCTAAATGTCACGGGCAAAACATGAGGTTGGATTAAGCAGAACAAACTACTTTGGTCTGCATGACAAGCTAGTGTTCTTCTTGTTGCTGATTGAGAGCATATGATCAGCTGATAGACATGTGATGTATCATAACAAGGCTGATGGCAAGGCAGCATATGGCAAAAGCACACTTGGCATAGGAATGTTGATGGTGTGGCCCTGCCCCCGGCCTGTGCCTGTCTCCTGCAGCTGCCCTGAGCCCGGCCAAACCCCATCCTCATGCATATCTATCATTAATACACTGTCATCATCATAGAATAGATCATTTGTGCCATTGCCATGATGCACATCCCAGTCCAGTATCATCACCTGCAAAGAAGCACGGCGTGTCTCAACAGTGGTGCATTAAGACTGTGCACATACACTTGAAACAGGCCAACACAATGCTGTTCATACATTGTTCAAGCCACATGCATTTTCTTGTTGTTGCAGCATGACCAAACTTTCTCTAGAAAGCAACTGGTAGCAATTGACTCCACGCACCTTCTGGAGGCCATGGTGCTGCTGCGCATATCTGGCCGCAATGGCAACATTGTTGAGCAAGCAGAAGCCCATGGGCTGGTTGGCTGTGGCGTGGTGGCCAGGGGGCCTGGCAATAGAGTAGCCTGCAGGTACTTCTACACCTGCTGTGCGTTTGCTTGAGGATCCGACTACAGCATCTACCAGGGCTAATGCTGCACCTGATGCCTGCAGGCACCATGCACCACATGAGTTTGCACATGGGATAGAGCTCACATGAAAGCCCGGCAATGCCATGCAAACAGGCCAACAAGGCTGAATGCTTGTGTTGCTTTGCAGCAGTACATGTGCTACTTTCCAGCTCAGTGAACAGTACACAACAAAGCAAGGGGTTACGCAGGTGTTGAGAATGCGACTGTGCTTGCCATAAGTGGTTATGCTGATCTTTATCGTCAGGCTCAATGCATCTCAGGAATGGGCACACATAACCGCAGATAGCTGTTGCAAGCAACGAGGTGAAGATTGCTGGTTGCTGAAACTTGCAAGCTTGATCACCTTGAGAGCATCATCAAACGATGTGCTGGTCATATATGTGAACCCATCAGGATCGTCAAAGTCAGCCACTACAGTTGGTGCTTTGTTTTCTGCCGTGTCTTTTAGCTGTTGTACATAGTCAGCGTCATGAACTGCAGTGATCTCCTCAATTGTAGCCAATCTGGACTCTTGCAGCAATTTCAACTGCAAAGACATTGCAAGAGAATTGAGCCTGGAGCTTAAGACAACCAACTGGTAATAGCAACTTGGGACGTGTGATGCGTAAGCACCTTGCCAGCATGCGCTGGTGATGTCACACCAGTACGCTCAAGAGCAGCAAGAATGGCTGCGACACGTTTGGCGGTCTCTGGATGAGGCTGTCTGTCATGCTGCGGGGCTCCAGACACAGCATAAACGAGCTTGCTGCTTCCCATATTTTGCTGTGAAGCACAAGTCATGGATGGTCTGCATTTGATGCTGTGAATGTGCAGAGCCTGCAATACATGACATGTAACAAAGGAGATATGAACAGGCACGCAAGTCTCTGCTGATGTATTGATGATAGGCTAGAAGGGTCGTGAACAGCAATCGAGTTGTGGACGGCCATGAAAGACTCTCACCTGAGCCTTGAGCAAATCAAGGACGCATGCAGGTCTTCCGTGGCTCTGCGCAACAAGACTGCCACCAAGTCGCTGGGCTGAACGAATGGCTCTGGACGTGTGCATGGAGAACAGCGCAGGCCGCCCTGGCAGTCAGCAGCCTTTTCAAAACAGTGTCAAGTACTCCTCGAGACGCAAAGAATGCAGCTCCTGTAGAGCTCGTACACTTCAGACATAGTAGTGAATGCAAGCTGGCAATATTGTTGATTCAACAGTATTGGACACACTCAGCTATTTTAGATGCAAGGCGGGGGGAAGGTGTGGGGTTAGGGGGGTGTGGGGGGGGAGGGCACAGGGTCACAATGTTTGACTTGTGCGACTCCCTAGGGGCTGCAACAGATGCTTAGATCAGAGCATGTCAGAGCCTATCCGGCCATGATGCATTGCCAGGATTGGCAAGAAAGCATTCAACCTGTTAGACAATGTTGGAACGAAATTGGATCACAACAGTCTGACCCACTTGTAGTGGCTGCCATACTCAGTGATTGCATGTGTGCCTGCAAGGCTACACGCAGAATTTTGCATTCTGCAGTAGGTCCTATGAACCTATGGGCAGCATGGCAAGTGTCGACCACAGATGACTTGCCAACCTAGCATACCAACACAACAGCATCACACTCACTGACGATGTTGTACAGCAATATTCAGGTTTTACTGACAACTTTCACTTACACCAGCTGATGACTGGATAAGATGCAGGCAGGGATTGCTTTAGGTTAGTGTCAAACAGCTGCCAGAGCTTCATTGTAAGAGAAACCAGTCTGCTACTCATCTTCCTCAAAAGACAACTTGAGCAGCGGCTTATGCTTCTTGTCAGGCCTGTCTTTGTTGGCAGGCATGATGTCTTTTCGCTTAAATTTATGCTTATGCTGTTCAGCTTCCTTTCGCTCCAAGATGTCAGCCTTGTGCAAGGCGTCTAGCAGGTGTGCATCATCAGGCTCTAGTTCACTTGCCCTCTGATACGCATCTTTGGCCTACACTACAGACATGGCTGTTCAATGCCAGTCCCACAGCACAACACACAGGAACTGCACACCACTACAAGTGCTGTTTTCTGTCATCTTCTGCACAAGATGCAAAAGAGCACAGCTCAATCAGCGGTCCATTGAGAGGAAAGCTCTATCAGACGCAGCTACAAAGATAAAGAAGGCTTGAACTCAAGCAACAGACATCATTCACAACGTTTGCTGCAACTACTTGCGCAAGGTGCAAAAAACAGCATCATGTGGATCTTGAATACTGACAGGTAGCTCACCTCAGAATAATCCTGCAGAGCAAAGTGCGCAGCTGCAAGGCGAACATGGCCTTTGGCCCACTTGGGCCTAATAGCTATTGTCCTACGTGCATCCTGAATGGCCTTTGTAAACTCCTTCAGGGAGATGTAGGCCGCTGCACGGTTGCTGTAGAACACCTCATTCCTGCAGCAGCAAGTGACTTTGCTGGAGGTCAGAGCACAGCCAAATTCGACAGCAAGACGATTTGATATTTACTCTGAGTCTAGCTGTATGCATGTTGTGAAATGGGCAACAGCCTCATCAAATCTTCCAGTGGCAAAAGCTGTGTTGCCCTTGACCTTGATGTCAGCAGCCCTGCCCTGTGTACAAGCTCACTTCAACAAATCTCAGGAAGTTAGACTTATGTAGCGACTGAACAGCCAGCAAACATCAAAGGGAAGGGTTATAGATGGACGTGCTGATGTGGGTCACCTTGTTGGCTAGCTTGAGCAAGGCAGGCTCCTGTTGGGCAAGCTCAGGATTTTCAGCAACAGCTCGCTGCAACGCGCCCTGCATGAAGCAAAGTAGCCTGCTTTGCTGTACTACTCAGCAACAAAGGATGTGAGTCTGTGCTGGCATGGCAGGTGCTTGCCTCCTCTGGCATACCCTTACCCCGTCATCATGTTCCAGATCATCCTCCTTGTCACTGTCAACATCTTGCACCAAAGTGGAGCCGTCTGGCCCAGCCAGGCTAGCAGCTGCACCTTTCCCCAGTAGGTGTGCATGCGCCTGTAGAAACTTTGGAACCTGCCGCACGTATGACACTTGACTACCCTTATTTGAACCCCCTGCAGTATGCATGAGTGTGAATGAGTGCAGTGTGAGTGCAGTGTAAATGAGTGAATGAGTATGAATGAGTGTGAATGAAAATGAATGAGTGATGATGGAGTAGTTTTGTTGATGCACTTCTTGATATGAGCTAGTACACCACCTGCTTCCCCACCCCCAGTGAAGCCGCCTCCACTGCCCGATTTGCCCCCTCGCCCTGCGCTGAAGTGTTCCTCCCGGTCCTGAGAGCCAAACCCACCACCATATTGATCCTCTCTTTCCCCACCACCTGCTCTACCTTTGCCTCTCCCACGACCCATGGCATTCCCTGACTAGGCCTCGGTCCAGGAAAGCAGTGCACTGCTCAAATATGAACTGCAGCCTACCCAAATGCTGACCGTTTAGCTGGTGCAAACAGATGGCCAAGCGTAGACCCGGCGAGAATGAGCCACATTTGCGATTCGCAGGTGACTATAGCTCAGTCTAGGCGACGAATTTGCCTTCAAGGTCTAGTCAAAGTTGCGTTGGGAAAGACGAACAAGGTGTGCAGTGGTTTCGCCAGAGGGTGAGCGCACGCGCACGCCTGGTCCACCGCTCTCTACACTTGCACACTGTTGGACTGTCCGGCATCGGGGCATCGCTCAGTCGAGGTACCGCTTGCTGAGTCATGCTGGATCAGATTTGTTAACGAAGAAGCAGCATGTCAACAACGACACAGAGACTGATCAGTGAGTTGGTCGCGGCTGCCGTTTACACCGTCCAGAAACATCAAGTTTTCACACCTACGTGTTGCAGCTCGCCGAGGAACATCGGCGTCTCTGTTCGACGCACTGCCAGAAGTCAGGCCGCTTCCTGACTATGATAGGTCAGATATGCTGTCAGCTTGCTCAACAAGTGTTGCCAGAGTAGTGTTAATAGCGCATGTCTCCATGCAGCCTGCCTGCCTCGTCTGTAACTTGGTCTTCAGACGGTCAACTCCTGGCAGCTGTTACAGCAGATCGAGTCACCATTACAGATTTTGCAAATTCTGGAAAGGCAAGAAGAAGTGATGTCTGCCTTGTGACCCATTGTGGCATTGTGCAGCTTTACAGAAACCAGCAGTTGGTGTGCTCCACAGGGAAGTACCTTTGAGCTGCCACAGCTTGTGGCTGTGGCATTTTCTGCTGAGAATTCGTTTTTGCAAACATTTCAGCGGCCACAGAAGGAGGCTGGCAATGGTGACAAGAACTTGAAGGTACCGCTTTGTGTTTGCTTCTTTCCCTTCACTCAACACCACAATTGTGCTGAAGAAGTGACACTTGTTCTCTGTCGTTTGCTGCGCTGACCCATCAAAAGTATAGCACGTTGTAAGCGCAAGCAGTATTGTTCATGCAGCCGGCAGCAGCAGCTATTTAGTCAAGCAAGCAAGAGACCGATTGTTTGTGCAGTTGATCGAGCTTGCGTCTGGAGAAACAATGGTGCAGCTGTACCAAAAAGGCATGAGCAAGGAGTCGTGGCCTGCCTTGCAACTCAGCTCTGATGAGGGTCTACTCGCACATATGGTTAATAACACTGTGAATGTCTATAAGACAAGGAACTTCGCTCAAGGTATTTGCAGGTGTTTCATGGTGGCGTTGCGCCTTGACTTGACCTGCTTGGAGCGTTTATGATGATGATCACAAACCTCCAAGGTGCAAACTCAGTGTTTGTGAAAATGTAGTCAGGTCAAGGTCCTGCTTGCAAGCTAGCTCTGCACTAGTGCAGTTCATGTTAATTGCTGTTCAGCTTACGCTCGTTCTCATTATCAAATACAAGTCAAAGACGGTGCAAATCACTTTGTGGGTTGCTACAAACTACATGAGTGAACCAAATTAGCCTCCTGCACAACATTTGGTGTCTGCGCACTGTGCCACAGGTGTTCAGCACAAGCTGCCATTGAAGAATGTGGGAGGCTTTGGCTTGTCACCTGGTGAAGACACTGCCAGCCTGAAGCTGGCTGCTTGGGTGCCAGAGAGTAAGGGCGCTCCAGGATTTGTTGGCGTTTGGGATGTTGCGGCATTGGGCAAGTCCCAAGATGCACCTGCCCCTGTAGCAAGGAGGAGCTTCTTCAGGGTCAGCAGCTCACTCAGCCCAGCTTACACATTCAGCAGGATCAGTATATCAGATGTGTATACATTGATATGCATGTTAAAGCGGCTGTGTCATCAGCTCTCATTGTGCATTGCGTTTCACAGAGCCGCGGGGTGATGTCACAGCTGTGTAGCTCAGTATGACACTGTCTGCAGGCCAGCAATGTGCGGCTGTACTGGAATGCACCTGGCACCGCCCTGCTGGCTATTACAGCCAGTGATGTTGACGTGACCAATCAGAGTTACTATGGTGAGCAGAAGATCCACTACCTGGCTGCTGATGGGACCAATGACTCCTTGGTCCCTAGTTTGAAGGTACAGCTGCATTGTGTAGTTGTAACAAATTCGTGCTGACATTCAAGATACCATGAATATTCGTGCATGTTCTGTTCTATATACTGATGTTCCTCTGCATCAGCCTCGACTTTGACGCTACCAGGATGTTAGTGTCTTAGATGTTGCAGGAGGAATGACTTCTGGCTGACATGTGTGAATGCAGTTGGTGCAACATCTTCAACTCTTGTTGTGCTTGCTCTGAGGCTTTAGTTGCCTGGTGCAGGATGGGCCCATCCACGATGCCCAGTGGTCTCCTGATGGCGCCTTCTTCATTGTGGTAGCAGGCTTCATGCCAGCCAAGACTGTGCTCTTTGATGCCAAGTGCAAGCCTGTGTTTGACCTGGGCACAGGGCCCTACAACATCATCAGATGGAATCCTCAGGTACCTGCCCTCTGGCCCCGTCAACGCAGCTTACTCATGTACCCTGAAGGCACCACCAATCTTTTGCTAAGGTTTGCCTCAGGCAGGTGAGCACATGTGTGCTGAAGGGTTGTAGTGGTGTCGCAGGGGCGATTCCTGGCACTTTGTGGATTTGGTAACTTGCCAGGGGACATAACCTTCCTGGACAAGAAGGCAGATGGAAAGTGCAAGGTTATCAGCCAGGTCAGGTACAAGCCTACTCCTTCTCCCATACAACAGCCATACCTTTTTTGATGTGCTGAGCACGACGCTGATGTTAGACCATTGCTGGTCATGTTGATGTAGTCCCCTTGCTCTGCCATCAGCATTGCAGCCAATATGCGAACGTAGCATATGCAAAAGCCTTGCTGAGTGCGCCCCAGCACTGCAGCCATGATGTACAGCACAAATCTCTGCAGTCTGATGGCACAGGCAGATTCATGTTCAGGTTTTGATGTACATTGAGGGACGGATAGGGAGTGGACATGCAAAGCTCTAAGAGCATTCCCTGAATCTGACAGCAATGTCATCAAGGTGTCAAGCAGTGACTTGGAAGTATCAAAGCTGCATTGCATGGCCTATGGGATAGACCCTGATGCTGAGATCATGCAGAAGATGTGCCTCATGCAGAAGACGTGTCTTGGCTTTGTCTTGAAGTCGTGTCTACACATCAGTATGGCTTTGAATGTCAGAGTTGGTCTGCAGGAATGATGTTGCAGTAATGTGTGAGTGGGCTCCAGATGGACGCCATTTTTTGACAGCAACTATTGCTCCTCGTCTCAATGTAGACAATGGTTACCAAATATGGAGGTGAGCTGCAACACATTTGCCAAGTCTGTAGAATTCACTACAATGAAAACTGTTCTCATGCTGCATCCAAGCTGCTCAACCATCAATCTTACAGACCCTGGTACCATGCAAACCTCTAGCGGGTCAGTGGGAGACCTCGCCTGCCTTCTGCTAAGTACTGTGTGAGCATGCAACTTGGTGGTGGATGACAACTGTGAAGAGTGTAGAGAAGCTTTGCACTTACTCATGCTATGCTAA
The DNA here is from genome assembly GCA_036924285.1 of Asterella californica. Lineage (NCBI taxonomy): Eukaryota > Viridiplantae > Streptophyta > Marchantiopsida > Marchantiales > Aytoniaceae > Asterella > Asterella californica. The sequence goes on along the minus strand of JAYKYS010000272.1, from coordinate 27,232 downwards.
TTTGGATAGCTGCGTACCTTTCAGCGTTCCCGCTGCCCTTTGACACAGGCTAGCAGGAATCAGACATGAGGTGAAAAGCAGTGTCGAGCTGTTTTGGTGTTGCAACTGCACCAATAACCAAAACATCGTTATCATACATTGAGTTTGAGAGCTGCAAAGTGATCACTTGCTCACATTCCTGTGCCAAGTTACAGCGCTTAGTGATTTGCCTTGCCAATGAATAGACACTTAAGCCAGTTTGAGCATGCAAGTGAGCTTCTATGTCTACGAGGCAGATCATGCCTTTTTAGTTCAACCTTCCGGTACTACAGGTACACAGGTGAGAAAGTTTTGGACACAAAGCTTGACAAGCTATTAGAGGCCACGTGGCAGCCTGCTCCATCAGGGGCCTACCCTGACTTACCCCAGTCACCCAGAGTTCAAGCTAGCACCTCCGGCAAAGCATCCGCATCTGCAGCGCCTTCCCAAAGACAAGGTTTGTGCTTGCCAACAGCAAGCCCTGTTTTGTGGCCCTTGCCATCTTCGCAGCATACCAAACCAGCTGTACACAGCGTTGCAGTGTGCACTACAGCTCACCCACCTGGCATGAAACATCACACATGGGGTTGACAGCCAAGGTTCCCAGGGGATTGGCAGCCAAGATACCCAGGGCCTGCTGATACCCAGGACAGCTGCTCAGTTTGTCAGGCTGCCCTTGGTATTGAGCAATGTATGGACTTGCAATCAATAGATTTGCGATGGCAGCAGATGTGTCTTTCATATGCATGACCTTCAGTTTCATTTGTCCTGCTTAGTCTAGTTATTTGTCATAGGGTATGTACCGCCTCACTGTCGCAGAGGTGATGGCACCTCAACTGCAAGCTCATTCAGTCTGTCCCACGATGCAAGCGGCCCGGGCAAGCTCGGTGTCACTCGGGGCAGGGCACTTCCTCCTGGAGCTGCCCCTCCAGACACCAAATCAGCCTCCAAGAATTCCAAAAGGCGTTCAAAAAAGAAAGGCAACGGGTTTGGAGCAGATTCCATCAAAGAAGACGTTGCTGCAAATGGCACAGCACCAGCGTCAGGTCCTAGTGATGAGTCAAGCGCAGGTCAGCAACAGTGATGCAGAATGTGAAAGCAGCTGAGTTAAACATGCAGTTTTGCACCTCAGTGCTGCGATTTTCCCGCACGACCTTGTGCCTGGCATGCAGGTGTGGAGGCATTGTCATTGCGGGATGAGACAACAGCCACTGCAGCGTCTACTGCACAGGATGGCAGCAGTGAAGGAACTGACATGGCAAGAAAAGCTAGGAGTCTGCAGAAGAAACTGAAGCAAATACAGCAACTCAAAGAAAAGCGTGACAGTAACGGTGCAAACAACCTGACGCCAGAACAACTACAAAAACTGGAAAGTGAGCAGTCCATTTTATCTGAACTGCAGCAGCTGGAACTATCATAGTTTTGATAGATCTAACGATCTGATTCCCAATCTCCCTTCTTGCGTTGCCTCCTTGGTACCTGTCTTTATCAACATCTTGCCAGTGGTGGTGCAACTGACTGCTGAACAGCCTGACCTAAAGTAGCAGTATGCAATTGTAATCCATCACAAATGTAAATCACAGCAGATTGATTGTCTGTAAGCCTGACATTGCACAATGGGATGTTGACAGCTGAATCAGCATGTCAAGCAGGGTGCTGAACTGACAACATCACTGAACAACATGCCAAACAGCAAACAGAATTCTATATCAGACAAGACATCAAGCTACAGTATCTACACCAATGACACTGTAGCACCATTGCGCAAGTAGCTGGGAAGCTGCAGACTCAGGGTCATGCGAATGTTGTCTGGCATTTGCTGACGCTTTCAGAGCTCTTTAGTCATCAGCATCATAATCATCTTCTTCTGCAAAGGTCTCAGACCTGTTAAGGGTGGTAGCAGCAGTCAGTATAGGTAAATCAGCTGCCTGCTGCTTTGTCACTGGGAAAGCCTGAGCAGGCTTCTCCAAGCTTAAAGCAACATTGACAGGGTCCACCTGTTCATGACCTGGTGCACAAACACCAGGCTGTTCTTGCTTAATTTCTAGCAGGTCAGCTACTGACACAACCGTCTCTGGGTCCTGAGGCTTAGTGCCTCCTGAGACCAGCTCAGAGTCAGATGCTTGAGCCTGTGGCATTGCAGTGTCAGTGGCATCAGCTTCTGGCTTGATCTGTGAAGCAGTATGTGCGTGAGCAATTTTTGCAGGGGTTGTATTAAGAATGCTCTGAGCTGCTTCAGCTTCGTCTTCCTCATCCTTCACCTGGCCAACACGACTGTCAGACGCAGCCAGACGCATTGAGCCTCTGCCACGAGTCCTTCCCCTACCCCTGCCTCTGCTCCCTTTGTTACTAGGGGGCGGACTGGTAGTGCCTGACAGGTGTAAGCCAGAAGAACTGCTTGCCAGGTCCTGATCTGGCCTGCAGGACAGCACATATAGCCTGGCAATGGTGCATTGAATTTGAAACACAAGATGAGTGGGTTTGTAGCCTGCCTTTGCTTCTTGGCAGGTGCACCCTCTTCTTCAGCAAAGTCTGGCACAGCGGCAACCTTGTCAGCCAAGAAGTCCATTTTGCTATTGGAAGCTACGTATGCCTTTCTGCAGAACACTGAGGGCTCAACAGTTTCTCACATCCTCAAAAATTATTCACAAACATCCAGAACAGTATGTTCAGCGACCTACAAATGGCCTGGAGTTGCTGTCCGTGCATGGCTATTGGAAGCCACTGCTGCTGTGCCTTCACATAGTTTCCCCAAAAATAGCTCCATCGCCCGAGCTACAACAGCAAGGTGGATCTCGAAATCACAGTTGGAACTGCAAAGTGATCAAGCAAGTTACCTAGAAGTAAGGGGGCGCCCTGAGCGATTTTCCCGACGTCGTCGTCTGTCTGCATAACTTTCTTGATTTTACCTGCTAATGGGTTGGACTTGACGGTCTTCAAATTCCTGCTCATTGTGATAACAAGTTTGGATACACAAGGCGAGGTGAGTCGTTTAGCGCAGGAGCCAGATGTGTGCAAGATGAAAGACTAACATGACTAATGCATAGGAACCCGCTCTATCTCGACTTGTTGCCTGGTGGCATAACAAGCGCATGACCGCACAAGCGTCTCGACCTGTAAAGTCATAGTGCGTCATTGCAGTGTCAACACAAGCGGCAAGTCAGGCAAACAGGCTGTACAGTCCTGGGGCAACCCGAGGTTGATCCGTGAAACACTGCTGCCGCCCTTGCAAATATATGTCCACAACAACGAGACGAAAGAACAAACCGTCTGCAAAGCAGGATGAACCTGTGCAGACGCCCAAAAAGTCGTCAGCAAAGAAAGCGAGCATTACAAAGGCACCTGTTACAGTATGGAAGGCAGCCAGGGACAAAGTCATTTGCTGCTTGGGCGTGTCATGGTGGCAGTGCCTGCTTTCGTGGTCTCTTATCTTTTTGATCGGATACACGGTGCGACCATCTCAGACACAAGGTTGGGCTGAGTCAAATGCCACCAAAAACCTGACTGCTTGTGTCCATATACAGCTATTTTACGTGAGATCTAAATTATCTGCGAGAGACTGGATCCGACCTGGGCGTGAGCTACGGGCAGAAGGTTTACGGCCCAAACATCCAGTTGTTGTTGTCCCAGGCAAGTCTTTACTGCAGCTGCAAAAACCTTTTGTCAAGTGCACACATGTGATTGACAATATGGGTGCGCAGGGTTTGTGACATCTGGACTGGAGCTCTGGCATGGCCATAAATGTGCAGAAGACTTCTTTAGGTAACAAGACTATGACCCTTGTTTGCCACAGTAACTCATGCATGCACCTGTTGGCAGGGATGTTGGGCCCAGACCCTTTTGCCTTTGCATCAGTCCATTGCTATGCTGTGCTTGCTTCAGGGAGCGCATTTGGGCAGTCTCAGCATGACACAAGCCTTTTTGCAAAACACCTCCTGCTGGTTTGAGCACATGCAGCTTGACATGGAAACAGGAATGGATCCTGAGGATGCAGAAATTAAGCTCAGAGCTGCAGAGGGCTTGGAGGCTGTGGACTTCTTCATGCCAGGATACCATGTTTGGGCTAAGCTGATTGAATCACTGGCAGACGTTGGCTATGACTCCAATAACCTGGTATCTGTCCACCCCTTCATCTGCTAATCTTCCAGCTTTTGCATGCACCCTGTGTGATTGTGGCAAGCTGCGCCCAGACAGACTGTTTGCATCCTGCGTAGGTGGGCGTGACATATGACTGGCGTTTGGCGGTGCCCCTACTGGAAAAGAGGGATGGCTACTTCTCCAAGCTGAAAAGGGAAATTGAAGGCACCATCTTGCAGAATAACAACGAGAAGGTATGATATGCACAGAAGCCATGCATGTACATTTGATCTTGCTGAGTTGCATACTTGTTGGGCAACATGCGTTGACTAGCATTGATATGTGCAATGATTTAAATGGCAGCTTCTGACAGTTGCTGCCTGGACAAGCTGTTTGTGATGGAGCTGGTGAAGTAGTGGCTGCAGTATCACAGACTGTGTTCAGCACTTGACATAAACAGCGTGTGCTCAGACGTGTTTTGTCCAACGTTATGCTGGCCTTTGGAAAGCTTTGCAGCTGTATCTTACCTGTGTATGTGTTGCAGTTGAGATGTGTTTACGCTATTTGTAGGCAGTTGTTTTATCACATTCTTGGGGCGACAATGTTTTCCGCAACTTCATGAGATGGGCAGAGAACCGGGAGAAGGGATGGTGTGATAAGCACGTCGAGGCGTATGTGAATATTGCAGGGCCAGTTCTTGGTGTGCCCAAGGCTGTCAGTGCCTGCTTGTCAGGTCAGCTCTCGCAACCTTTTGCCCTGCTGGCTGCCAAGTTGAGGCGTCGTTTATCATACATTCTCATGTCTTGCATGGGCGGCTGCTGTTGTTGCGCTTACAGACATCCCACAGTGTGGGCAAAGGGATGTAGCAATATGCACAACCAGGACGAGCCCCAAAAGCTGACTTCTGACTTCTATGCTGCACGTTTGTCTGTGCATGCAGGCTGGGTGGCACACACCATACTTTGACAAGACACGCTGCAGATTCTGCCCAGATTCACTGTTACAGCTGTTCTCTGCTTACAAACCAGCTATGCTAAGTACACATTGTATGGCAAAGCAATGACCATCCGCTGCACTGCATGTTGCAGGTGAGATGAGGGACACTGCAGAGTTGGGCTCCATGTCAGCTGTCATGACAGAGCGCTTGATGCCACGCAACATCAGGGCTAACCTCTTTCGCTCCTGGGGCAGCCTGATAGGCATGCTGCCAGTTGGAGGGCCCAACATTTGGGGTAACACCACCTGGGCGCCGGATGACTCACCTGCCATGGCTGAAAAAAACGAGACACATGGGTACAGCCATTGCCAGCACTTCAATGCATGTTTCCCCTGCCGGCTTGGTTGTGCCTGCATGTTGCAATACCTGATATCACATGTGCCTACTTGAGGCATGTGGACTCTGTTTAGGCTGTGACGTTCTGCACTGACAAGGTAGTTGCATGATTTGACTGTGATTGCGGGTGCAGTTCCTTCTTCTCCAGGAAAGATGGACCATACATACGGACTTTGAGTTTGGGTCAAGTATTGGAGACTTTCTCTTGGAGAAACTTCGAGGACTGGATGGATTGGGTCATCTCCAAGTCCAAGATCAAGGTGGGTTTACAGTGCAGTCAAGATTTGTTCTGTTGCTGACTATCTTTAGGTCCTCACTTGTTCTGTTTTGTAGGATGTCACCAGCTTAGAACATTTCACTGCTCTGATACCAACACTTTGTATGGTTTGCAGGAGAGGAAAGAGCGAAAACAGACGTTTCTGGACCCTGATGATGTGCCAATGACAATTGATGATGCCATGTCAGCACTGCTTGAAGTTGGTGGGCAGCAGTTCAAAACAAATGTGGAGCTCTATGGTGCAGTTCATACAGATGAGCTCAGGTATACTTTAGCTAGCCCTGACCGGCAATCAAGTGACACTGCAGTTGCTCATGCATGTACAGGTGCAAGCATGGTCGTGCTCAACCAGTTTCCTTGTGACTTGTGTGTGTGACTGACTTGTTACAGTTGGTGACACCATGCATGAGTTACCCATAGCTGATGTTTGCATCACCTTGTATGCTAACAACTCTGGCGTACAGATATAAATAGCTTCAAGTGCAACAAGTAATTAGTTGCAGCTGTGTCTTAAGCCAGCTTATTTGGTGTGGTGTTGTTCTTGCAGTGAAACAGGGGCAAAGCAGTGGCCTGAAAAGGAGTTCTTGAACCCTCTAAAAGACCCACTACCTGACGCACCAAACATGAGGATATACTGCATGTATGGGGTGGGAGCGCCTGCTGAAAGAAGCTATCACTATCAGCATGTAGAAGATCCTATGGTACAATCTCGACACTGTGGTCATTGGTACATGTGGTACCACTACCACCAGTTACTATTTCAGTGAGCTGAAACATAGAGTCTCTAGACAGCTGTTGCAGCACAAGCTTGGATACCTGTCCTGGTTGCTTTGACTGACCCCACTTCTGCCCTGCTGGAGTGCAACAAGTCACTCCTCAGTCTGTATGCCATTGCAGCAACTCTCCAATGAGAACAGACAACAAGCAAAGAGGAATGCTGGGCGAGAGGACATGAAGTGGCAGGTCAATGTAGAAGTGCATGACCCTAAGGTTGGCTTGGTGAGTGCTCTGTCATGCCATGCTACCTGTGCTCCTGTTGCATTGTGGAAAGTCTGCATGACACTTTACCAAGTGTCATGCTGCTAAACATGAACATGTCAGGTTGCATCTAGCCCCAGGCACCAATTGAACTTGTCAAGTGTCCAATCCCATCTGTGCAAAAGCAACAGCTGGCCTTGCATGATTTTGCAGGACCGTGGTGTCCTCAAAAGTGACGGCGATGGTACTGTACCTATCATTAGTACTGGCCTCATGTGTTATAAGGGCTGGCGAACGCAGCGACTCAATCCAGCAAACATCCCTATTGTGTCCAGGGAGTATGTACACCAGCCCTCCACAGCCTTCAAAGACCTGAGGTAGGGTGCTGATTCTTAGCTACACTTCAATTCAATGACTTGACACCCATTATGCGTAAGGCCTGTGCATGCAAATGTTTTTAACTTGATTCTTGTTGTCCTGCAAATGGTTTCTACTTTATTGTTGTTGTCCTGCAAAAGTAGGGTTCTATGCTGCAGGGGTGGTCCACTAGCTAGTACCCACGTGGAGTCCCTGGGCAATGTCAATGTGATGAGAGATGTCGTGAAAGTAGCAGCTGGAGTTGGTCACACACTGAAAGATGATATCCACTCCACAATTCCACAGATTGCTGCATATGTCAACTGCTTTGATGATGACACTTGCTGAGGCTTTTCCATAAGCCACACTCAAAACGGGTTTTCTAGCAGCACAGTGATCAGTGCTGCTTTGTGCTCGGTAGTGCAGAGCTTGCAGCTAGAATTCCTTAGCAGCACAGCGCACTCTTTTGCACATACACAGTAATTAATTGCTGTCGCTGCATAACAGCACACAGATGAGAGAGTCTTTGGCAGCTGTCGGTCCAACAGTCACCCAGTCAAGACATACAGCTGCATTGCATACACATTCTTTGAAGCATGTTGATGACTATCCTACATTCAAGCTCGAGAATGAGGATGCGAGCTTAGCACCCTGTACAGACAGTTCCTATTGGTCTAAAAGGGCCAAGTGTCAACTAGCATGGTACACCATAGACTACATATCAAGGCAGCGTAATTGTTTTGCACAATGCCTGCGGTCACCCCTCAATCAACCAGTTTATCATGAACCATGATGCTCATTGTCCATGACAACTTCAGGGCACCATGTGATTGCCAGCCTTTCTGCGCCCTGGATGGTTCAAGCCTGTGTAACACCGGCCTCAGCTTCCCACACGGGTGTTGTGCCACTCCTGCATCATTTCACTCCTTAATTGCAAAGTTTGTGACTGTAAGTGTGATGTGTCATGAGAGAGCTCAGCTGTAATTTACTTCAAGACAGGGGTCAACAGGCGAGCAAGGGCCAGGATGTCTACCAACATACATACATGCTGTTTTGATTGCAGCACATTGCAGTGACCCAAACAAGCATGCGTGCAAACCTGTGGACAAGCATATTGCTAATGAAGCTGGCATGTGACATCTCCTCCCCAAAAGCAGATGTAACTTGCAAGCCGCTGTTGGAGCTACTTTGTAGACGGTTTGTAGGCATGAAGGAAGGGACTGATTTACGCCAATGTATAGCTGACCATTGGGAGTGCTATGACCTCAGCAAAGAGCACTCATGTCAAGAATGCCTGATGCACTGTAGTATTCTAGTGTAGTTGTGAGTAGACATCATGTCACTGCAGTTAGAATGTTATCAATTGAGAGCAATAGTGACACTGACGCTGCATAGAGTTTGCGAAGCTGAAGGAAGGCATACCACATTGCAAGGCCCCCTGATCGCCCCCGTGCCACACAGACCTGATCATCAACATAACAGAACAGGTAGAATGGCCCCCCAGCTAAGTCCCTCCTCCTACAGATCCAGTGTTATATGTAGTCACAGGGTTGGTCAGTCACAACTATATGCAATGCTCTGTTGCCTTTCAAGATCTACATGCATGGCTAGACCTTGGCAGGCCTGCCTAGATACAGCGTCTGACAATGCAAGTGATGCAGATGCACTGATTAATGAGACATTGTGTGAGAAATTATTGCAGAAGTGCAGTCCACTGGACATAGGTGAGGTCAAGCAAGACAAGACAATATGAGGTGTTGCATCTATTGGGTGATGCAAGCACTGCAGAGTGCTGTGAGAGGCAGACATAGGTAGTCAAGGGGTGCTGAAGTAGGAGCCCAAAATCAATGATGGACTGCACTGCATTGCAGTCTCAAAAGTGCTCAGCTTGCCCGGTTATATCATCCATCTGCCTAGGCTTCAGGTTGAAGCCAAATTTCCAAGGTCCCAGCTTAATGTTGATGCGGTCAAAGTCCCAGTCCACCTTCTTCTGCAAGTCAACATTGCAGCGACATTGGTTGCTTTCTCCTGGAGGTATTGTTCAAGCATGATTGCATTGCATGCACGCATGGTGTCAGCACATGGGAAGATCTGGACAATGCATGTGAACGCGCAATGCCGCACAGTTGTGTCAAGCGAAAAAGTGTGTGACAACAGACTTATCACCTTATCCATCGAAAAAGGGCCACTGAATTTCAAGGACGCAATGTGCCCAAGATATACTCCACTCTCAAATACCTTTGGGCCCCAGTCCCACCTCTGCAAACAGGCAGGTCTACTGTCAGCATCTGCATGTGCAGACACATGCAAAATCTGGCAATGGAAGCACAGCAATCTTTGCAGCATATACACAGTCACCTGTACAGCGTTGATTGGAAGGTAGACGCCACTACCTTCCCCTCCTTTCAATGCTTTCTGGACCTTCTTCGTACCTGTGATGCAAAATTTCAACATTGCAATAACCCTCCTAACAAGCAGTAGCAGCCTCACAATTCAAGCAGCTGTAAAATGATATTCAGACAATGATGATATCTCACAGCAGAGCTTGACCTGTTGTGAACACCAGCCGCCATCGCTTGCCACCCAGCATTGTCTCCCAGCCATCGGTCTAGCAACACATGGCGTGCTGTCAAACCGAAGCCAGCAGCACAGAAAGCCAGCAGGACAACATGACAGCAATGATCTTACAGGCAGCTTTTGTTTCTCTAATTGAATCATGGCCATGCAGACTTCTTTAGGGGAAACGCTGCGATCTGTTGCGGCTTGGTGCAGCGCCTCAACAAGGCTTTTGACATCTTTGCTGCTGCCTGCACCCATCGAGCACCTGGTGAGTCACTGGTGATTTGGTACCTAGCTACTGCGGGAAATATGCTGACTCGCAGCACGTTCAGCAGAAGGTGTGGTTGCTGAAGCTCTAGCTGTGCTTGATCTCCTGTACGCACACAGGAGGTGAGGACTTCATGCTGTCGCGCTGCCTTTGTTGAGAGAACAGCGCATTCATACCTGTAGCTTGCAGGACAATGTTTCCGAAAGGCCGACTGACAGCGGAAATGCTGTGGAAATTGTGCACTCCGACACTTTGCAGTCGAACGATGGTGAAAGCTGAACGAGGTACAGACCTGTTCCTTAACCTCCATACCCTGTAGCATAATATTCCCAACAGGAAGCGACCGATTCTGACCGAGCAAAACGCACTCGTGCACTTGCGTGCAGAAGACGAAGAATTTTTTACAGGCTTCCGTCGAGCAACAAGACCGGGCACGTGGTAGCTCCAAAAGCCATACTTGTTCAGCAACGACGCTCTCTTGCGTGCTGTCTCCCCTTCACGCATCCGCGTGTCAAGAGCGCACCTGCTGGTGATGCACTGAGTTGACTGATAGACGGTGCCTGCTGTTGAGCAGCCTGATGTATCTCTGGTGACATACACTGACTGTCAATTCTCTACTGACCCTCAAGCAGGTTGTTGAGGAACGGCTTGGGAAGCTAAAGACGCAAGCAAGGCTTCCATCTTGTGGTCAATGTTTGTGCAATTTTGTTGCAAACTGAAGCTGTCTCAGTTGTGAGCAACATCGCGCAACTGGATCATGTAAACAAGTGTTGTGCTGCTGCTGTTTTCCAATAGCCTGGATGTTGCAGTGTGTTACAGTGATTGCACATAGCACATTTTGCAGCTCAAACTGTGAGTGATGTACAAGAACTTCTGTTTGACTTCACTAGCAGTTGCGTCCTGTTTGTCCTCTTCAGCATGTAATGTATTGGTCACTGAAATTGATGTCTTTGCTGTGTATTCAATGTATGCTGTACCCTTGTCCATGGTCAGTCGATTTTCAACAGCGCGCATTAGGCATTGGTCTGTTTTTGCGGTGTTTTCTGTGCTGTCACTTGCAACACCTGCTATGCCGCCACAAGCCTTATGGATGAAGTCTTCATTAACCAGGAGGCGGATCCATATGTGATAGAGGCTGATGGCACCCTTGACGTTGCTGCATTGCAGCTGCAGCCTGCTACAATTATCATCAATGGGTCAGTCATAACACCCACTTCAAATTGAGGACAGAAACTGGCCAGTCGGTACCGACCTATACTATGGTGCTCTATGCAGCAAGAAGGGCTTGGTGGATGTCAAAACCAGCAAAACAAAAAGGACAATTGCAGAACTTCAGGAGAAAGTTCTGCGTGATGCTACAGCTGGCAGCATGGCCAGCCCATTGCGCATTTCTGGTGCATCGCTTGCAGGTAAAATAGAGCAGGCAGCGGTGTGCAGCTTGGTGTTGCCCAGCATTACTGTGCATCTGTTGACATGAATCATGTGTACCATAGTTGCACTCGTGCTGGTGCGGCGCTCCCGCACGACGCGCACCGGGTGCGCGCACCTACGCACCCAGCTTTGCGTCATGACTAGTGGGGTGCGGCAAATAGGTGCGGCAGACAGCAATACATGGCAATAAAGCTGTAATACAGGCTGAAACAGACCGTAGTGCTCATACAGTTATTGCAGGACTTTCATTGCTTGCATTATTTCATCTGTTCATAACAGCTAAAGTAAGGTAACAACCTTTGACTCACAGAAGTTACGGTATTTACAGGCTAATTATGGTCGGTTACGGTTGACTAATCAGGTAACGACTGCTTTGCCGTATTGAGCCCTGGGTGCGCGCACCCACGCACCGAAAATCAAAAATTGCTGCACCGGTGCAACTATGATGTGTACAGTATTACCCCATTTTTGTCAATATGATATCTGTGTACTTGTCACAGCACCCTTGTACACAGCTTCACTTGCATACAGAGGAGTTTGCTGTCAACTTTGCTGTACTTATCTCGATTGTGACAGCTTTCATGACTTGCTGTATCATTGGGTGAAGTCGGGCGCTCAGGGCAACAACGGCGTGGTTTCAAATTTTGGCTTTAACACCCTCCATATCAAATGGATACAATATTATACCGGGGACAACAGTCAGAGCGGGGCAAACGTATCTGTCTTATGTTTGTGCAGACATTGTGCAGACCATGGTGGCAGGCTATGTCTGACACGCTAGGTTCTAAACTGATGTAGTTTCTGCACTTGCATGCCAGCCTGTCTGTTTGAGTAGTGCCCCCCCTCATGTGAATTTCTAGTATTCAATGCTGCCTCACAGCCTTGTCAAAGGCTTGAGGCATTGCTGTTGAGTTTGCTGCATACCCAGCTTGCCTTGTAAGCTGGTTTTCCAAGACACCAATCAGAATGCAACCGGAAGTCATGCCAGCCCGGGGGTGCCCGGCAGGGTTGATCTGTGCCTTTTTTTGGTGCTCTACCGTTTGATTAGTCATTCTGCAGGTCCTATGCTACTTCATTTTGATATGCATTGGATGTATTGCTTTGGTGTATAAATTTGTTTCTCTTGGTTCTTGGCCTACAAGCGGGCAACGCGGAAACAGTTGAGTGCGCATCTGCAATACTTGTTGTTGCATTAGTGTGCCTAGGTTTTTGGTGCTAGGTTAGCTGAAGCCCTGAGTGCCCAAACCGGCCTTGCACTGTTGCAGGCGGTGGAGAATCTGGTCTATTGGACATGGAGGAGCTTCGGGTGCTTGCAACATTTGCCTCAAAGCGCCCACTTATCTGGCTTGAATGCCAACCAGTGAAATCGCATTAAAAACAATGCATGTGCGTGCCATGGCATGCACAGTACTTCCTGTGACTATGATGGACCTTGCAAAAAGTCAGATGCGCAGGCCCAGACTCAAGAGCAAAGGGTCAATCCGTCTTCCATCAAGAGGGTTGGTAGTGTGTGTGCAGGGCTTGATCTGCAACCCTACATTGAGGAGATCAATGGCCTTGATTTGCAGCCAGCAACCCCATTTGAATGGAATGAGGCACCAGATTTGTCTCAAGCAAGTGAATATTTGACTCATATCCGCAGTCATGTTCAACATGACAAGAAGTATTGTATATTTGATGCCCGGCAATATAACCAGCTGCTGACAGTTGAAGGTATCTATAGGATGCTGCAGATAGTCACCAGCATGTACACACAACCATGCCAGTTTTCTACTGTAGCCAAGGTCTGTAGCAGCACAGCAGTCAAAGTCAGTTTTGGCGTGATCAGAAGCTTTGTGTCTTACAACAGCTGTTTGTGCTGCAGAAGCACCGGCAGATCTGCAATGTAGTATTATTCACCCCCCGCAAGATTTGCTTACTTGCAATGATTGTATAATGTGCAGGCATGCAGGCTGAGTTGGGGTTTGATGTCAGAGGCACCACTGATGCAGCACTAGTGCTGAACCAGTCCATTGCGGTAGGAGCTGCAGCCAATGGACTGCAATGGCTGTGGGAGATCAAACGTCAGCCGCATGCACCAATAGAAGGCATGTCAGCGGGAACATCGTCAACTTTGCTTTCATCAACCTATAACGATACAGACCAGGTATGAGCGTGCAATCATCCATAGTGATCAAATTAGATTGTGCAATTGCTTCAAACTTGCATGCCCTTAGTGAAACTGCGATGGTATAGCGAACATGATTACTATTATGTGCTGAATTGATGCCAAGCTCTGAGTCTTCCTACTTTGTTGGGGCTGTTTTTGCAAGAACATGTTGACAGCCGCCAATTTGAAAGCAAAGCTGCTTGTCAAGCCATGGCAGCTCTTTTGTTGGCGAACATACATGCACCTGATCGTAAGCCAGCAATAACCTTGACAGATATGAGAGATAGTCATGCAATATTCTGGCTTGATGGTCTCAGCATCATGTACTATGCAGCACCTGATGCCGCTACTGCTTGGGCTCTGACCAACGCATTGCTCATGCGTGATATAGAAGGTCACAGCAATACTGCGTCTATAGGCCAACTGCTGCACAGCCCGGAACTGTTTGCAAAGCGACAGAAGTTGGATGTCCATCGCATGCGCGGTAGTGGAGGCGAGCTGGCACAGCTTGCTGAATTGGCTGATTCAATCGACAGCCATGAGACAAAGCTGAGTACAACAGCATGCATGCTGAAGCAACTGTTTAACATGCCAACTTTCTGTACAGAAGACAAACCACCTAGGCCAATACCGTTTGGAATACACACATGAAACAATTGGCGTGTGGCATGGCCAAGATGTCACCATTATGCTGTATATTTAGAGTTTAGGGAGAAAGGCTATTTCTGAGGTGGCATGCATCTGTAGCTACAAGATTCAACTTGACAGGCCCAAACTTTTCACAGATGAGGAATGATGGCAGCACAGTTGCATGCAGAAGTCAGCCAGGCAGCAGGGCCCTTGGATCCTGAGTGAGCAAGCTATCTTGAAAGCAAAAAGAAGAAGCCAGACAGGCAGCAACATGATAGGCCAAAACTCACATTGGTTGTAGGCACTCAGGGTGCCAAAGCTCAGGCAGCTGGGTAATGTGTGTAGAAAGGCAGATGCAAGCAGAACAAGGCATTCTAAGACTTGTGACCAGCCCACAGCCACAAGGCATGGGACTGCCTCCGAGAGCCAGATCTACTGCAAGGCTTTGCTGGTGCTGCAATGAAGTGCCCAGCCCAGCAAAGCAGGCATGACCCTCCAATGATACTGGCAGCATGCACAGAGAAGGGCAGGTGTCCCTGTGAGGCCTACCTTTGGTGGTGTGACATAGATCTAAATTGCCAGGTGATGGGACTTGGGCAAATCAGCCCGCCCCGTGCACCAAGGAAATGTAGCCAGGAGACACCTATGAACTCGAGTACGCATGCTGAAGGCTCTGGAACCAGCCGGACACCATGCACCGGCTCTGACTGCAAAGGATGACAACCTGATGTCAGTCAAACAGCCCTGCACTTTCGTGTTGCCGACCTGCCCTTCTGTGCCTTGCTCAGGTGTGCTTACGAAGCTGCTAGTCTCAAACAAGAGTAAGGGTAGCATACCGTGAGGAGGGCCTCTATCGGCGTGGATCGGCTGTCAAAGTTTTAAAAATAAGCCAAGGTTTGAGGCCTGCCTCTCACAGTGAGCTGCCCACCCTGGCTCTGGGCGACACAAGCTTGGTAGAAAATGCTGTCCAACAAGTTTCCAAGGCAAGGACGCCACTGCAACGCAACCGAAATCAGTGCAAGCCAGCTGAGGTTGCCAACGACAAAGAGCGTCCAGTTGATCTTCTTCTGCGCGGCAATTCCTGTCCTGCCATTACTAACCTACTGTTAACATTACTGTTACTTGCTGCCCACGGTCCCTCAGCGCTGGCACGGTCGCAAACGCCTGGGCTATGGCCCACAGCAGATGCCGTGATGGTACTGAGGCCTGCTGCAGCACTGTCCACAGACAGGATACTTGCCAGCAGCAGGCCTGCAGGTTCAACTATGGTTTGTACAGGCTCGAGCAGCAGACGCTGTCTTCTCGTTCCGTGGAGGCAGGCGTACCTGGAGGTGAGCTGTCGATGATGCAACTGTTGCAGTCCTCCCAGGGGGTGCCTGTGCTGATTCGTGTCTGCACCGACCACCACCATGTGATCAAAGAGCAACAGCCTGGTAGCCGCTCGCTGCAGCGAAAGCCACGGAAACTGCTGTCGTGACTCTGCATCAACATGCACAATGGCTGAAGCCTGAGCAGGCGCCAGCCGTATGCCCTCAAGCGCTTAGTGTGGCAGGCCAGTCAGCCATGGCTTTGGTAGCATGCCCTTCCCTGACTGTGGCCACAGAAAAAGGCTGCTGCAGGCTGGGTGCATGTTGGTGAATGCATGTGCATGCCTGTGCATGCCTGTGCATGCTGCTGCAGTGCTTTGTGCAAGGGATGCCACCCATCCAGCAAAATGTGTTTATTCAACACGCGCTACTAAAGGAACCTGTCAATCTGTGCTGCTCCTACACTCTGCAGCTGCACTGCACACCCAGTGGCATGTTGTGAGCCTGTACTGATGCTGTTCTGGCCTGCACCCCTCCTAATGGTGTCTTTAGACTGCAGTCACCTCACAGGAAAACCTGATTTCACCCACTTGATTGCGCGGCTTTGCTCTCAACTTTTTGGCGCAGCTGGGCTGCAACATTGTTTTGGTGGTGCACTCTGTTTTGCAAGCAGCAGCCACGTCGTCAGGTGTCATCATGGCTCCTGAACCGATTTCATGAAACGGATGTGCATGAATCCTGGGAAATGTGCCCCATGGGTATATGCACATGACAAGTCACATTCATTAAAAACAGCAGTACAGCCACTTCCTTGTAAAGTGACTTCACTTGACAAGAGGCTTCTTTCACAAAGGGTGATGGGCAACAAGTGCTGAACGAACACGGCTGCCCCAGGCTCTGCTGTTGGGTTCCGACTGTTTGGCATGCTTTGATGAATACCAATTCAGAACACTTGTGACAGTACTCATATTTATTCAAGCAATGCTTTCTGAGTGTGTCACCAAGACTGGTGAACCTGTCTTGTTGCATGTTGAATGAATGCATGCAGGCTCTTGCACGATGCAGTTGCAAACGTGATACTGGCGTTACAAGGCGTTACAAGGCATGCATGTACCACTGTCAGCCATGTATCTCGGCGCATGTGTGGCCGTTTCACGATCTGTTTGGCCCTAAATACATTCCACGGTGACCACAGCTACTGCAGCCACCCGGCGGCAGCGCCAACACAACGTTTTCCCGAGCACACTACCACCCCCCAACCTTCAAGTGACCATAACTTCTACAATACTGCATCAAATCGGCCCATTCAAGTCCCAAACTGCTCAGAATCGTGAGCACATTCCAAAAATAGGGGATTCTCAGGCCCGTAGCAGCAAAGCTCGACCCCCAAATCGGCACCCAAAGCTTCGTGCATGATGTTGCATGTATGCTACCCCACATGGTCATGCCCCTCCCCTAGCATACTGCTGCAACTGGTCACACAGTCAATCGCACTCATTTCATCTCTCAAAACCACATTCATTCATGTAAAATAATTCATGTGTAACTGAATCAGCATGCAACTGATTAATCAGTCCAAGGCTGGGCAGCTGATCTGCCACCTGCAATTTGCATGCCAAAGTCTGTACAAATGGATGACTAGTACAGTACTACTAGCTCTAGTACAGTACTACTAGTTTTGGATGACAAGGCAGACTCAGCAGCATAGCAAGACCAACCCTGCCATTGTGTATTCTGGTTGAGTAGCGCTACATCAGTCTCAAGCCAGGATGTTGCTGTGGCAGTGCAGTGCGTGACTGGGCAGTGCAATGTGACCTGAAAGTCCAAGTGACTGCAGCCTCTCCAGGCCCTGCACAAAGCTGGGGTGCTGACCTCCAGGCTTTGACTGCCACCACCTCAGCACATGCTTAGCACAGCTCAGGAAGTTCTTGATGTATAGGTGACTGTGGGCAGCTGCTATGTGCAAGCTGACACACTGAGCAATGAGCGGAATGGAGAGGAAAAGCTGCAGAGTGGGCTGTGAGACCTGGTGGTAGTGGCAACAATGTGCAAGAAACAGATAGACATGCTTCCGAGTGTTCTGCCATGTCCTGATGCTGTGTGCTGTACCCTTCCTGTTCAGCTGCAAGGGGTTGGTGGAGAAAGATTCAAACTCTCCCATGTGTTGTTCAAGCACAGCTCTGTGAACAAGATGCTGCTAGGGCTTGGCAAGCAAACCTGAACAAGCTTGTTGGAATCTGCTGGCAGCGGACACTCAGGCAATGTCACTGGGAATGGAGTGGTCATCTGCAGCTGCACAGGATTTGGGTTGGGCTGTGTATGTGCTGCAAGAACATGCTTAGGCAGTTCCAACACTACATGGCTGACTGGCCTCAATCTGATGTCATTAAAGGCATGTTCCAGCACTACATGGCTGACTGGCCTCAATCTGATGTCATCAAAGGCATGGAGAACAGCAGCTGGCACTCTGCAGAGCTTGAGGGCACTGCAGCATACTGCTAGGCTGACAATCACGACATTGGGCATGCTGGCATCCAAGCCAGCAACACAGTGACTAGGGAAGGGGTGCTGAGCTGCAGCAACTGAAAGCTGAACTTGGCAGGTCTGTCTGTTGTCATGCTCAACCTGCATCAGCCACAAACACATTCAACCCAGCTGTACACATATCTTGCAAGAGCAGTTTGCAAGAGTGATGTTGCAAGCATGTGCAGGTGTTTGCAGATGGTGTGCAGACATACCAGAGCACAAGTTGTGAATTGTGAAACCCAACTCAATAATGACCACAAAGCTTGTCACCTGGCAGAATGAATCTGCAGACTTGTAATGCGGAGCTGGCAGAAACAATGTGCAATGCAAAAAATGTAATACTGGCAGGTGAATGTGCAGACTTGGAATGCTGGACAGGTCATGCCCACAAGCAGTGAACTTGAGTTATGCAGAATGGCAGTGCAGGATCAATGTGCAGGAGTTGTGATGTGGAACTAGTGGTACTCCAAAGTCAGTATGCAGTGGCGGTGTCTTAGAGGGTGTCATGTCATTGACAATGTTCAGCTTGCTCATGCCCCTCTGGTAAGTGCCATTGCAGCTGTTGATGAGACACAGGATCTGTACCTGTTGCTTTGGCAATGTGTCCTTGGTAGTACTCTGTGCCCAGATTGAGGGCGCTCCAAATGTCAGCAAGGATCTGTGTGGTTGGCCTGCAGCAACATTCAATTTGTGAGATGCTGTGTGTCATAGTGACATGTGTATGAGCTCTGGATGTAACCTGTTGCAGCAGCCTTGACGTGATGCCCATTTCCACTTGCTGCCCCTGTGTTACTGTTCAGGACAACATGAATGCATGCATGTCCTGATGTGTCAGTCTCATGTGTGTGTTTTGGGATTGAGTAACTTCCTTCTTGCAAGCATCATGGTGTCCAGGAATGTTGTGACATGCTTACGTGTAACAGTTGTCTGAGTATCAGTCATTACATCCCCCACCTGTCCTCCATGCAATCTATTCCAACTCTGTAGCTGAAATCAACTTGTGGCATACCTGTGCTGACTTCAAGATATTTTGCCATGCATGCAGTATGTGAAGCTGTGTGATCTTGACATGCAAATGCCAGTCAGCATCTGTCAACACACCCCTTGTGCATGTTGTTCAGCTTTGTGATATAGACTCATGTGTTGTCAGCTTGCAAATCACAATCACAGCAAACCATGGTGTGCATGATACATTGCACAATGCAAAGCAACATGTGTTTAAAAGCAGACAATATGCCTTGTTGCTGACAAAAGCTGTTGCAGTCTGCTGTGTTACTATGACATAATCATACCTGTGTTGGATGCTTTGTGTTGTCAAGTCATAAGTTATGCCTGTTTTGTGCTGTCAAGTTTGCCAAGCCACAGTCAGACATGACCATTGCTTGCTTGTGATGTTGCCTGATGTTTGCACTGGTCATGCTGTGTTAGCCTATTTGGTGACATCCTGTTGGTTAGGCAAACCTGTTTCTGGTCCAGGATTGCTGCTCCATGTCAAATAGGTACACTCACATATGGTGCCACATTCAGGTGCTGACCTTGCTGTGTTTGCTAAAGCTGTACAGCCAACACAATTCATGCAGAAATATTAAGATGTTCTTGCAGTTTTTGTGACTGTTACCTAGTGTTTGTGATTGTTTCCCAGGCAGCTCTGTTGAATCAACCTGTTCAAGCCCTGTGCATAGTGACAGGACAGCTGCTTGTTGTGTGAGTGACTCTCAGACCCTGCATGCAACCAAGGCAGCATTCAAGACAAGGGTTTAGGGTTTATTTAGGGTTTAGGGTTTAGGGTTTAGGGAGAAAGGCTATTTCTGAGGTGGCATGCATCTGTAGCTACAAGATTCAACTTGACAGGCCCAAACTTTTCACAGATGAGGAATGATGGCAGCACAGTTGCATGCAGAAGTCAGCCAGGCAGCAGGGCCCTTGGATCCTGAGTGAGCAAGCTATCTTGAAAGCAAAAAGAAGAAGCCAGACAAGCAGCAACATGACAGGCCAAAACTCATATTGGTTGTGGGCACTCAGGGTGCCAAAGCTCAGGCAGCTGGGTAATGTATGTAGAGAGGCAGATGCAAGCAGATCAAGGCATTCTAAGACTTGTGACTAGCCCACAGCCACAAGGCATGGGACTGCCTCCGAGAGCCAGATCTACTGCAAGGCTTTGCTGGTGCTGCAATGAAGTGCCCAGCCCAGCAAAGCAGGCATGACCCTCCAATGATACTGGCAGCATGCACAGAGAAGGGCAGGTGTCCCTGTGAGGCCTACCTTTGGTGGTGTGACATAGATCTAAATTGCCAGGTGATGGGACTTGGGCAAATCAGCCCGCCCCGTGCACCAAGGAAATGTAGCCAGGAGACACCTATGAACTCGAGTACGCATGCTGAAGGCTCTGGAACCAGCCGGACACCATGCACCGGCTCTGACTGCAAAGGATGACAACCTGATGTCAGTCAAACAGCCCTGCACTTTCGTGTTGCCGACCTGCCCTTCTGTGCCTTGCTCAGGTGTGCTTACGAAGCTGCTAGTCTCAAACAAGAGTAAGGGTAGCATACCGTGAGGAGGGCCTCTATCGGCGTGGATCGGCTGTCAAAGTTTTAAAAATAAGCCAAGGTTTGAGGCCTGCCTCTCACAGTGAGCTGCCCACCCTGGCTCTGGGCGACACAAGCTTGGTAGAAAATGCTGTCCAACAAGTTTCCAAGGCAAGGACGCCACTGCAACGCAACCGAAATCAGTGCAAGCCAGCTGAGGTTGCCAACGACAAAGAGCGTCCAGTTGATCTTCTTCTGCGCGGCAATTCCTGTCCTGCCATTACTAACCTACTGTTAACATTACTGTTACTTGCTGCCCACGGTCCCTCAGCGCTGGCACGGTCGCAAACGCCTGGGCTATGGCCCACAGCAGATGCCGTGATGGTACTGAGGCCTGCTGCAGCACTGTCCACAGACAGGATACTTGCCAGCAGCAGGCCTGCAGGTTCAACTATGGTTTGTACAGGCTCGAGCAGCAGACGCTGTCTTCTCGTTCCGTGGAGGCAGGCGTACCTGGAGGTGAGCTGTCGATGATGCAACTGTTGCAGTCCTCCCAGGGGGTGCCTGTGCTGATTCGTGTCTGCACCGACCACCACCATGTGACCAAAGAGCAACAGCCTGGTAGCCGCTCGCTGCAGCGAAAGCCACGGAAACTGCTGTCGTGACTCTGCATCAACATGCACAATGGCTGAAGCCTGAGCAGGCGCCAGCCGTATGCCCTCAAGCGCTTAGTGTGGCAGGCCAGTCAGCCATGGCTTTGGTAGCATGCCCTTCCCTGACTGTGGCCACAGAAAAAGGCTGCTGCAGGCTGGGTGCATGTTGGTGAATGCATGTGCATGCCTGTGCATGCCTGTGCATGCTGCTGCAGTGCTTTGTGCAAGGGATGCCACCCATCCAGCAAAATGTGTTTATTCAACACGCGCTACTAAAGGAACCTGTCAATCTGTGCTGCTCCTACACTCTGCAGCTGCACTGCACACCCAGTGGCATGTTGTGAGCCTGTACTGATGCTGTTCTGGCCTGCACCCCTCCTAATGGTGTCTTTAGACTGCAGTCACCTCACAGGAAAACCTGATTTCACCCACTTGATTGCGCAGCTTTGCTCTCAACTTTTTGGCGCAGCTGGGCTGCAACATTGTTTTGGTGGTGCACTCTGTTTTGCAAGCAGCAGCCACGTCGTCAGGTGTCATCATGGCTCCTGAACCGATTTCATGAAACGGATGTGCATGAATCCTGGGAAATGTGCCCCATGGGTATATGCACATGACAAGTCACATTCATTAAAAACAGCAGTACAGCCACTTCCTTGTAAAGTGACTTCACTTGACAAGAGGCTTCTTTCACAAAGGGTGATGGGCAACAAGTGCTGAACGAACACGGCTGCCCCAGGCTCTGCTGTTGGGTTCCGACTGTTTGGCATGCTTTGATGAATACCAATTCAGAACACTTGTGACAGTACTCATATTTATTCAAGCAATGCTTTCTGAGTGTGTCACCAAGACTGGTGAACCTGTCTTGTTGCATGTTGAATGAATGCATGCAGGCTCTTGCACGATGCAGTTGCAAACGTGATACTGGCGTTACAAGGCGTTACAAGGCATGCATGTACCACTGTCAGCCATGTATCTCGGCGCATGTGTGGCCGTTTCACGATCTGTTTGGCCCTAAATACATTCCACGGTGACCACAGCTACTGCAGCCACCCGGCGGCAGCGCCAACACAACGTTTTCCCGAGCACACTACCACCCCCCAACCTTCAAGTGACCATAACTTCTACAATACTGCATCAAATCGGCCCATTCAAGTCCCAAACTGCTCAGAATCGTGAGCACATTCCAAAAATAGGGGATTCTCAGGCCCGTAGCAGCAAAGCTCGACCCCCAAATCGGCACCCAAAGCTTCGTGCATGATGTTGCATGTATGCTACCCCACATGGTCATGCCCCTCCCCTAGCATACTGCTGCAACTGGTCACACAGTCAATCGCACTCATTTCATCTCTCAAAACCACATTCATTCATGTAAAATAATTCATGTGTAACTGAATCAGCATGCAACTGATTAATCAGTCCAAGGCTGGGCAGCTGATCTGCCACCTGCAATTTGCATGCCAAAGTCTGTACAAATGGATGACTAGTACAGTACTACTAGCTCTAGTACAGTACTACTAGTTTTGGATGACAAGGCAGACTCAGCAGCATAGCAAGACCAACCCTGCCATTGTGTATTCTGGTTGAGTAGCGCTACATCAGTCTCAAGCCAGGATGTTGCTGTGGCAGTGCAGTGCGTGACTGGGCAGTGCAATGTGACCTGAAAGTCCAAGTGACTGCAGCCTCTCCAGGCCCTGCACAAAGCTGGGGTGCTGACCTCCAGGCTTTGACTGCCACCACCTCAGCACATGCTTAGCACAGCTCAGGAAGTTCTTGATGTATAGGTGACTGTGGGCAGCTGCTATGTGCAAGCTGACACACTGAGCAATGAGCGGAATGGAGAGGAAAAGCTGCAGAGTGGGCTGTGAGACCTGGTGGTAGTGGCAACAATGTGCAAGAAACAGATAGACATGCTTCCGAGTGTTCTGCCATGTCCTGATGCTGTGTGCTGTACCCTTCCTGTTCAGCTGCAAGGGGTTGGTGGAGAAAGATTCAAACTCTCCCATGTGTTGTTCAAGCACAGCTCTGTGAACAAGATGCTGCTAGGGCTTGGCAAGCAGACCTGAACAAGCTTGTTGGAACCTGCTGGCAGCGGGCACTCAAGCAATGTCACTGGGAATGGAGTGGTCATCTGCAGCTGCACAGGATTTGGGCTGGGCTGTGTATGTGCTGCAAGAACATGCTCAGGCAACTCCAACACTACATGGCTGACTGGCCTCAATCTGATGTCATCAAAGGCATGGAGAACAGCAGCTGGCACTTTGCAGAGCTTGAGGGCACTGCAGCATACTGCCGGGCTGACAATCATGACATTGGGCACGCTAGCGTGCAAGCCAGCAAGTGCAACCAACAGCTGTTTGTCCTGACCAGTCAGCAGTGTGGGCTGGTTCTTGCTGAGCCTGGAGCAGACCCTGGAGAACAGCAGCTGGCACTCTGCAGAGCTTGAGGGCACTGCAGCATACTGCCAGGCTGACAATCACGAGATTGGGCACGCTAGCGTGCAAGCCAGCAAGTGCAACCAACAGCTGTTTGTCCTGACCAGTCAGCAGTGTGGGCTGGTTCTTGCTGAGCCTGGAGCAGACCCTGGAGAACAGCAGCTGGCACTCTGCAGAGCTTGAGGGCACTGCAGCATACTGCCAGGCTGACAATCACGAGATTGGGCATGCTGGCATCCAAGCCAGCAACACAGTGACTGGGTAAAGGGTGCTGAGCTGCAGCAGCTGAAAGCTGAACTTGGCAGGTCTGTCTGTTGTCATGCTCAACCTGCATCAGCCACAAACACATTCAACACAGCTGTACACATATCTTGCAAGAGCAGTTTGCAAGAGTGATGTTGCAAGCATGTGCAGGTGTTTGCAGATGGTGTGCAGACATACCAGAGCACAAATTGTGAATTGTGAGACCCAACTCAATAATGACAACAAAGCTTGTCACTTGGCAGAATGAATCTGCAGACTTGTAATGCGGAGCTGGCAGAAACAATGTGCAATGCAAAAAATGTAAGACTGGCAGGTGAATGTGCAGACTTGGAATGCTGGACAGGTCATGCCCACAAGCAGTGAACTTGAGGTATGCAGAATGGCAGTGCAGGATCAATGTGCAGGAGTTGTGATGTGGAACTAGTGGTACTGCCAAAGTCAGTATGCAGTGGCGGTGTCTTAGAGGGTGTCATGTCATTGACAATGTTCAGCTTGCTCATGCCCCTCTGGTAAGTGCCATTGCAGCTGTTGATGAGACACAGGATCTGTACCTGTTGCTTTGGCAATGTGTCCTTGGCAGTACTCTGTGCCCAGATTGAGGGCGCTCCAAATGTCAGCAAGGATCTGTGTGGTTGGCCTGCAGCAACATTCAATTTGTGAGACGCTGTGTGTCATAGTGACATGTGTATGAGCTCTGGATGTAACCTGTTGCAGCAGCCTTGACGTGATGCCCATTTCCACTTGCTGCCCCTTGTGCAGTTTCTGTGTTACTGTTCAGGACAACATGAATGCATGCATGTCCTGATGTGTCAGTCTCATGTGTGTGTTCTGGGATTGAGTAACTTCCTTCTTGCAAGCATCATGGTGTCTAGGAATGTTGTGACATGCTTACATGTAACAGTTGTCTGAGTATCAGTCATTACATCCCCACCTGTCCTCCATGCAATCTATTCCAACTTTGTAGCTGAAATCAACTTGTGGCATACCTGTGCTGACTTCAAGATATTTTGCCATGCATGCAGTATGTGAAGCTGTGTGATCTTGACATGCAAACGCCAGTCAGCATTTGTCAACACACCCCTTGTGCATGTTGTTCAGCTTTGTGATATAGACTCATGTGCTGTCAGCTTGCAAATCACAGTCACAGCAAACCATGGTGTGCATGATACATTGCACAATGCAAAGCAACATGTGTCCAGAAGCAGACAATATGCCTTGTTGCTGACAAAAGCTGTTGCAGTCTGCTGCGTTACTATGACATAATCATACCTGTGTTGGATGCTTTGTGTTGTCAAGTTATAAGTTATGCCTGTTTTGTGCTGTCAAGTTTGCCAAGCCACAGTCAGACATGACCATTGCTTGCTTGTGATGTTGCCTGATGTTTGCACTGGTCATGCTGTGTCAGCCTATTTGGTGACATCCTGTTGGTTAGGCAAACCTGTTTCTGGTCCAGGATTGCTGCTCCATGTCAAATAGGTACACTCACATATGGTGCCACATTCAGGTGCTGACCTTGCTGTGTTTGCTAAAGCTGTACAGCCAACACAATCCATGCAGCAATATCACGATGTTCTTGCAGTTTCTGTGACTGTTACCTAGTGTCTGTGATTGTTTCCCAGGCAGCTCTGTTGAATCAACCTGTTCAAGCCCTGTGCATAGTGACAGTACAGCTGCTTGTTGTGTGAGTGACTCTCAGACCCTGCATGCAACCAAGGCAGCATTCAAGACACCAAAGGAAATTGCAGCTGATGAGCATGGCATGCAGCAGTGGTGATGCAGAACATGCTGCAACACATTGTCTCACCTTGCTAGCCAGGCAGCCCTGGTGAACCAACCTGTTCAAGCCCTGTGCACAGTAGCACAACAGCTGCTTGTTTCTGTGTGTGCCTCTCAGACCCTGCATGCAACCAAGGCAGCAATCAAGACAATTAAGGGAATTGCAGCTGATGAGCATGGCATGCAGCAGTGGAGATGCAGACATGCAGCCACAGTGGACCAGAGCTGGAGCATTCAGTACAGAGGTGGTGATGCAGAACATGCTGCAACACATTGTCTCACCTTGCTAGCCAGGCAGCCCTGGTGATTCAACCTGTTCAAACCCTGTGCACAGTAGCACAACAGCTGCTTGTTTCTGTGTGTGCCTCTCAGACCTTGCATGCACCAAGGCAGCAATCAAGACACCAAAGGGAAATGCAGCTGATGAGCATGGCATGCAGCAGTGGTGATGGCATGCAGAGCCCCACCTGTCACTTGCCACCAGGCAGCTATTGACAAGGCCTATTTCACAAGCAGGTATGAGCTGCTGTGAAGCTTGTTGTGTTTGAGTGGCAGGCCCTGCATGCCACCATGAACATAGCAATCAGGGTTATAGATTGACTTTCTGGTACAGTTAGTCCAGCAACATGAGCTGACTCCAGCAACAGTGTCTTGTTGCAGCCTTCAGAAGACTACTGGAGCACAGCTGTGGGCCAAATGTACAGGACAAAGGGTTGCTGACAGGGTTTGTGACATGACCTTGACTAGCTCACAGACCACACTAGGGTCATACACTCTTCTCAGCAGCTGTAGCATGCAGTGTGAGGAGTCTGGGGTTGTGGAAACATGATTTAGCACCCAGCACATGTCACCTAGGGTCTGGAAAAATTCTAAATCCCATAGTGCATCTTAAACTGGTCCTAGAGAAAACCCTAATTTATAAAGGTTTAGGGTTTAGGGTTTAGGGTTGGGGGTTTAGGGTTTAGGGTTTAGGGTTTAGGGTTTAGGGTTTAGGGTTTAGGGTTTAGGGTTTAGGGTTTAGGGTTTAGGGTTTAGGGTTTAGGGTTTAGGGTTTAGGGTTTAGGGTTTAGGGTTTAGGGTTTAGGGTTTAGGGTTTAGGGTTTAGGGTTTAGGGTTTAGGGTTTAGGGTTTAGGGTTTAGGGTTTAGGGTTTAGGGTTTAGGGTTTAGGGTTTAGGGTTTAGGGTTTAGGGTTTAGGGTTTAGGGTTTAGGGTTTAGGGTTTAGGGTTTAGGGTTTAGGGTTTAGGGTTTAGGGTTTAGGGTTTAGGGTTTAGGGTTTAGGGTTTAGGGTTTAGGGTTTAGGGTTTAGGGTTTAGGGTTTAGGGTTTAGGGTTTAGGGTTTAGGGTTTAGGGTTTAGGGTTTAGGGTTTAGGGTTTAGGGTTTAGGGTTTAGGGTTTAGGGTTTAGGGTTTAGGGTTTAGGGTTTAGGGTTTAGGGTTTAGGGTTTAGGGTTTAGGGTTTAGGGTTTAGGGTTTAGGGTTTAGGGTTTAGGGTTTAGGGTTTAGGGTTTAGGGTTTAGGGTTTAGGGTTTAGGGTTTAGGGTTTAGGGTTTAGGGTTTAGGGTTTAGGGTTTAGGGTTTAGGGTTTAGGGTTTAGGGTTTAGGGTTTTAGGGTTTAGGGTTTAGGGTTTAGGTTTAGGGTTTAGGGTTTAGGGTTTAGGTTTAGGGTTTAGG
>JAYKYS010000271.1:32500-47500 GCA_036924285.1 Asterella californica | reverse complement strand
ACGGGGAAGAAACAGATTTCGAAATTCCTCCAATTTATAATGCCTTTTTTTATATGGAGGAAAATCCGTGGGTTTTTTTTTTTTCTTAATGTACTTCTGGAGGTCGAGGCTCGTGTTGAGAGGGCTTGAAATTTTGCTAAGTGTTGGGGTGTCGCAGAAGGTGCCACGTGGCCACACGTGGGAGTCTTCACACGTGTGGCATTCTAGTCACTAGAAGAGGGAAGCGCCTTAGTATGCTCTACTTGTTCGCCAACGTTGGGGGGTTTCACACGTGGGAGTTCTCACGTGGGAACCCTAATCCGTACAGAAGTAGAAACAGCCAAGTTCTTTAGGGTTGGGGTACTTTGAATAATAACAATATTCTGTTCATATTTTAGTTAGGGTTAACCCTTATCGCACGTGGGAATGGGTTCTGAATAATAACAATATGTTCACATTTTAGTAGTTAGTCTTTAGGACAAGGTCTTTGTTTCGCTAAGTGTTGGGGTGTAGAGGCGGCTGCCACGTGTCCTCATGTGTGTGGTCCCAGCGGTTTTTTGTTATGTGACGAGGTGTTTATCGTTCGCACGTGCGAAACATGGTGTTTTGGTGTGTGGAGGGTCGAAAATTACCATCTACTTCCGTGGGGGGTGGGTTGAGAGTTCTCACGTGCCACGAGTTACTTCAAGGGAATTTAAGATGAAATAATAATAATAATAATAATAGTATTATTATTATTATTATTATTATTACTACTCTGTTTGAACTCTAAAATTCTAACCCGCACGTGAGAACAAGGCTTTTTCTTTTCTTCTTTCTTTTGACCAAGTGTTGGAAGTGGGTGCCACGTGGACGCACGTGTGAGGGAAAACCTAGACCTCGAAAACGGCCATCTATACGGATTTTTCTTCTCGTGTGGAATTCCAATGCCACGTGGCCATACGTGTGGAAAGGTTTTCAAGAAATGTGAACCGTAATAAATCTACCACGTGGCACTCTCTCATTCGCAGTACTCCTTCATTTTTTAGGAGATGGAAATGAGTACCTCTTATGTACTCAGAAAATCCCTTTCCCTGAATGTTGGAAGTAGGGATGTTGCCACGTGTCAACACGTGAGGGTGCTCTTATATCGCCAGAATACTCGAAATTTATGCGGAAGTATGATTTCCGTCTAAATGTTGGGTTGGATGCCACGTGGACTTACGTGCGGAGTCCCACTCAATATCCCTTATTCTTTTGACACGTGGCAGGTGTTCTGCCACTCAGATCCAAACCTGGAATGGACAAAATGCCAACTTGCCACGTGGATTAGCCCGCAGGTGTGTCCGAACACAGAAAATGGCCAAGGTAAAAAGGAACACCAAATTCAATTATTTAAATATTATTCTTTTTTTATTATTTCTAATTTTATTTATTTATCTCTTATTCATTTATTCATTCTTTAATTTTTATCTATTTATTCTTAATTTTTATCTATTTATTTATCTATTTACTCAATTAATTCAAATTTACCTGGTTCTTCTCTCTCATTGGGCCACGCCACACGTACGAAGGCGGGCTCTAACCTAGTTAGTACCGCTCGCAACCTCGTACGTACAGAGGCAACCACGGTCGGATGGGTTGTGGTTGTGGAGACCACACTGTCTCGGGTTGTGTTTCTCTGGATCATCCGCGGGACCAGCCAGACCGCCCGCCCTTTGGTTGGGAGACCACCCTTACACCCTCCACTACCCCAACCCATCCACCCGGAGGGAGGGTTGTGGGTTACGTGGTCCCAGATCTGATCTGCTCGCTGATCCATCAGAGACCCTACTTTACTCCAACCCCGCCCCGCCCCGCCCCGCCCCGCCCAGATCAACCCCAAAAAGGTATTGACTCTTAACTCCAGAAAATGCCCAAAATGGTCCCATCTCTGATCCTTCCCTAAACCCTCGCCCCGACCAAAATTGATCCACGGCCGGTTCGATGGTCCCAGAATTGGTTCCAATACTCCAGGCTTCTCATGCCCGTGGTCCCTCGACACACTCGATGTACAAAGCATCTCTAGGCTGCTCGGGTTGCTGGCTCCAGAAAATGGTCCCGATGGTCATCACCGGCTCGCCTAACTGCTTTAGCGACTAGTTTAGTCGCTAACTATCTCTTTGGCCCAAGTTCCCGGAAGGGTTCCGACAAGGAGAGAATGGTCTCGGTTGCCCTGTGCGTGGTCCGACAAATGGTCCCGGTGCGACAGATCTCGATCAGCGATGGGACCCGGATTACTTTTAACTACGGGCCAACTAGCCTTAGTCATGACTATCTTTAGCCCAAGTTTCCGGAAGGGTAACGAAGTTATGGTCCCGATAAAGACAGTGCTTAACTGTACTGGCCCGGTGTCCGACAAAGGCTCCCGATGCGAGAGATACCCCATTTGACCTTTAGCTACGGGCCAACTACCGTTAGTCATGACTATCTTTGGCCCAAGTTCTCGGAAAGCGATTCTGAAGCCATTTAGGCATTACAAAAGGATAAAAGAGTACCCTTACTCCTCCATTTTGGGTACGAACCGCCTCGTTAATCATTCCAGGGTAAGGCTAAGTAAAATACTTGCGATTTCTAGTGAGAAATAAATACAACACACCCCCTTTCAGCTTGTATCTTTTCAATCCCGTGTTTCTCCTTTGTTTCCTTCTGCTCTCTTAATTTATTTGTTCCTTGTATCATGTATTATGTGTTATATTTGATTTTTCCCATGCTTTTTTTTACATATTCCCTTCTTCTTGTTTCCTTCTTAAACATTTCCGCTACATTAGAGGAACAAATTATTACTATTGCTTCTACTTTTAAATATTTCTTTATTACGAACTTAATGCTTTATTCAATCTACTGCTTTGCTTTTATTATTGCATCGACTTTGTTATTGCTATAACTTTGTACTATTTCCTTCTACGAATTTCTCAAATTCCAGAGGAATAATTTCAACTATTTGTTGCTAATACCTTTTCAGTATTTCCTTCTACGCTTTCTCAGAAAAATAAATTGAACAGTCTTCTTCACTTTTTAGGTTGCTATAACTTTATCTTTGTTAAAACATCTCCTTTTAATATTTCCTTATACGAACTAGGCTCGCACTTACTCGCGAAACAATTAGCTTCGAGGGGGTCGAGCAATTGTTCATCCTCCTCCTCTCGATATTTATGATTTGTTAATGTTGCTGCGGCTCTTGATATTCCATTCCTTTGACGAAAACGCAAATAATGATTTGGCCCAGGGGCCTTTAAGCCTTAATTTAAAGACCCCATGTAACTATTTTCGTGGAGCCCGATGGAATATTCTTTCCCGATTGTGTCCTACGGCTCCCGATAGAGCGATGCTTTCATGCTGCGACGGCTCCCGATATTAAATTCCTTTGATTTCAACGCAAAGTACGATTTAATTATAACTATTTTTCCTGGAGGCCGATGGTTTAATTTTCCATGATGGTTTCTTCCTCCTCCCGATATTAATTAAGTTGATTTTTCCCCTTGCTTTTCAGAGGGACCCTAATTTAACTAACCCTATTAATTAATTGCCTACAACTTAGGGTGAATAAATTATTGCTATTGCTTATTTATTATTTCTTTCTACGCTATTTTCGGAACAATCAATCAAACCGTTTGCTTCACTTTATTACTATACCTTTAACTTTAAATATTTCCCTTTAACGAACTTCTCCGGTTTAATCCCATCCCTTTTAATTCAAAATATTTCCCTTTCCACTGAACTTGATTCATAATTTAGGCCCGTTTTTACTCCCGAAACAAATTACTCAGAGGGATCAAGTCAAGTCCCTTTTGAAATTCCCCCTCCTCCCGAATATTAGCGATGGTTTAGTGTCGCGACGGGCTCATGAAATTAAATTCCATACGCTTCAACGCAAAAGTACGATTTAATTCAGGGGCTTCAAGCATTAATTTCTTACTCGGCCGTAACTATTTCCGTGGACCCGATGGTTTCCTTCTCCTCCCGATGTTTGGGGTTGCTTTAATTTTGTGACAGGATCCCGAAATTCAATTCCGTTGACTTC
Organism: Asterella californica; assembly: GCA_036924285.1. NCBI lineage: Eukaryota > Viridiplantae > Streptophyta > Marchantiopsida > Marchantiales > Aytoniaceae > Asterella > Asterella californica. Next base: position 43,479 of record JAYKYS010000271.1, on the reverse strand, counting down.
AACGTAAATAACGATTAATTCAGTGCCTTTAGGCCGAATTTTTTTACTCGACGTAACTATTCCGGTGCCGATGGTTTTCCTCCTCCTCCCGATTCATTAATGTTGCGGAGGCTCTCCCGATATTCCATTCCGATGACTTCAACGCAAAGTATGATTTAATTCAGAGGCCTTTAAGCCTACATTTTTTACCCGATGGTAACTATTCCGGTGCCGATGGTTTTCCTCCTCCTCCCGATTCATTAATGTTGCGACGGCTCCCGATATCTTATTCCGACTACTTCAACGCAAAGTATGATTTTATTCAGGGCCTTTAAGCTAAATTTTAGACTCGATGTAACTATTCCCGTGTATTTGATAATGTAGCGATGGTTTACGATAATGTAGCGATAATGTAGCGATGGTTTACTTTTCCCCGGTGGTTTATTGTCTCGCGGAGTTGATTTTTTCTATGAAATTCTCCATCATCGATAAACATTATTCCTCCCTCGAACTTTTACCTAAACCATGTTCATGCCTCAACAACTGGCTATTATAAACTTGGATACCACCATTTGCAGCGTGATGCGGTCATACCAGGGCCACGCCACCAGATCCCATCAGAACTCTGCAGTTAAATGCCCTTGGGCCGGAATAGTACTGGGATGGGTGACCTCCCGGGAAGTCCCGGTGCTGCATCCAATTCTTTTTTCCTTTTTTTTACGAATTAATTCTTTGGCAATCGAACAAATATATTACGCTGCCAGGCACTAAACTAATTAATTACTCGTGGACTAATGTTCTTTTCATTTTTGGACGTGAATTGATTCTTTGGTACTGAATAAATTAATTGCTCGTATGTATGTCTGTTTTTCTTTCTTCCAGCATAAAATAACCTTGAATACGGAACCCATTAGTTTATCATAATAAATCCAAATACCGTAGTACATATTTCATTACTCTATGTGACGTTGATCTATGTCACCCCTTACTTATTCATAATACATCCAAATACCGTAGTACTTCTTCCATTACTCTATATCACTTCGATCTAAGAACCCATTACTTATTCATAATACATCCAAATACCGTAGTACTTCTTCCATTACTCTATATCACTTCGATCTAAGAACCCATTACATATTCATAATACATCCAAATACCGTAGTACTTCTTTCATTACTCTATGTCACTTTTAACCCATTAGTCTTTCATAGCAACCCATTAGATATACATAATAAACCCAAATATTGGACTGGCTGGTCCAGTAACCTTGAATAACCTTGAATATGGAACCCATTAGTTTATCATAATAAATCCAAATACCGTAGTACTTCTTTCGTTACTCTATGTGACGTTGATCTATGTCACCCATTACTTATTCATAATACATCCAAATACCGTAATACTTCTTCCATTACCCTATATCATTTCGATCTAAGTAACCCATTACTTATTCATAATACATCCAAATACCGTAGTACTTCTTTCATTACTCTATGTAACTTCGATCTCTTTAACCCATTAGTCTTTCATAGCAACCCATTAGATATACATAATAAACCCAAATATTGGACACTTTTTCCATTACTCCATGTAAGTTGTTGTATTTAAACTTTTCTTTGTTCTATTTACACCTATTTACTACTTGTGTACTTAAAATACATGTATCCGCAATTGTCAAAGAGTTTATCATGTTTGCCTATTACGTTTCAAATGTCACTTAACACCCCTTCATAAAAAGTGTGAGCAAAAAATTGATGGTGGAGGGTTTAACTTTTCTTAAGAACAAACTTGGTCCTTCTTTGCTTCTTTCCGCGTATATGTAAATCTGCCGGTTGTATCATTTCTATACTTTGCATGTGGTTAGCACACGTAGTTGTTAGACCCTTCAAGGATCCATATCTGAATTTCTCACCTTCAGTTTATTTCAATCAATATCACATATATACAGTTTGGAGCTCATTTATTTTATAGAAACTATTTTCATGGATACTCATTTGTAATATCCCATCATATGGACACTTCACACTCACTATGTCATGAATCATATGTACTTAATAAATGATTATCGTGATCATATAGTTTTGGATTACTCGATCATCCTCTATAGCGATTAGTTTTGATCAGGACTGTGCGCACAGCTCTCCCTCTTTTGTTTAGGGTTCCTCAGTTGATCAAATATAGAATCCAAGTGACAGCTTAACAACATACTGTACTATCCATTGTTTATTCAACTGCAATTAAAATAATTTAGAAGCCAAAGTCAGTTTCAGATGAAAACTGATCTAAGACTCTGAACCTCTAAAAAGTGATTACAGTTGATTCTGAGTTGAACACATTCACATGATGAACTAACTATATCTATTATCACTAAAATAATTCAGAAGCCAATATCACTTTCTTATGAAAATTAATCTAAGACTCTGAACCTCTAAAATAAAGTGTCTTCTGAATAAAAATTTATATTCCATGTCATCGGTATATATATTATGATTTTCTCTAACAATACTCTGTAAACTCCATCTTACACATATTACTCTGACGTTTGTATTAGTATCCTAAACTTTTAGGATCAAGACTTCATATATAGCCAAATGTCACATTCTTATACACCCTCGGTTTTTCAAATATGAATTACAAGTGAGAGTTGAGCAGATTCACACTGTCAAGTAACTATATCTACTATCACTAAAATAATTCAGAAGCCAAAGTCAGTTTCAGACATAAATTAATCTAATACTGTAAAGTTTCAACTGTAACATCTCTATGAATTAAAATCATTATTTTAGATCGCTTATCTGAGTTTTGTGATTTTCCATCGAATCACAACTTATCAATCAGATCTTTCATGTTTACCGAAGTACTATACTTGCCTATTTAGGATTATATACTTCAAACAAGGTCTTTCACTCTTGTTTATACACTCTGGGTTTTTCATATCTAAGTTACTAGAGACAGTTGGACATATTTACTAATCAACTAACTATGTCAATTAACAATTAAAATAATTCAGAAACCAATATCAGTTTCTGCCAACATTTAATTTCTGCAACATTAAACTAAATTTTTCTGTGAATTAAAACTTGAACTTTATATCATTTATGCATTTATTAGGATTTCTTCATACAATGAGCCTCTATTAACAAGATCTTACAACATTTACTCATACTTTTGCCAAAGTACTATTTTAATTCATGGAACTCATCTATGCTTTTCAATTAAATCACTCAATTTTTCACTATGGATTATTGACATCCTTCTCTGTCTTTTCAAGTATTAAAGATTAACATGTATCTTAAAGATTCCTCAGAATTACATGAGTTTAAACCCTACGCTATTTGCATATGATATTTCATGTTCATGTCTAACCCTCAAACTAAAATGGACATGTGCTATCGTTCTGATATCTTGCATATGGTCAAGATAACCAAGTTGAACGTGCTTTATATTTGAATTTAGTTCCAATATAAAATCAATCTATTTGTATACTGTCTCCATGTTCGGTTTTCCTATGTACCATTTAATATGAATTGTTTTGTAGACTATACTTGAGTATATCCTTCCATGTATTCCCTTCTTATAATACTCGAGGTACTGACTTCTCATATGTCACATTGCATCTTTCTTTTCCATTTGATCATATGTATAACTTTATGAAGAGTTTAAAGGAGTCCAACTTGATAAAGTATTACATGATTCAAATAATTCGAACACGCTCCGTTTCAATGCTCAACCTGATTTATTCTATCAATCATTTATCCTCCATACGTGAGTTTTTTCAGTGTCCAGAACAGATTGAATATTAATCATGTTGAGTTATAAAGTCCAGCTTGACTACTACATACTATATGTGTAGGTGAATCTAAATATGTATTAATCTGAATATAATTACTATATGTGTTTATATTCATAGTTTATACATATAGTTTGATATACATTTGGTTTTAATTGATTAACCATACTTCTCCTAACAGATACAAGAAGATACTTCTCAAAGTGACTTATGATATTCTTACACGAATTTATGTCTTTAAACCTTAAGCTACTCATAATATCTGTTCATTTCTAACCCTATATAACTAAAATGCACATATAGTGTCATTTTTATTTACGTGTAACACTTTAATTTTCTTTATATATCAAATGGTTTATGCATCTGATCTGACTTTCGTCAAATAATAGCATTATATTCATTTCATCTTATTATGTTGAGCAGTACGAGGATTCATGACTAACATCTCAGCTGTTAACGTCAACAACCCTTAACCCTCAACTGATAATGTTCTCCATTCTTGATTCATTTATCTTGCAGTAGCATTGAACACCTATGTTTTTTAAACTTTACTCAAGCGAACAACCACTAATATTTTCTGTACTCCCTTGGTTTTTTGTTGTTGTCTTTAATCTATGTCTTGAATATTTTAATAACTTCACTAGTCTAATATATACAAAAGAATTTGGTATAAGTTAGATTCTAGTGAGTAACTTTACTTGTTCTCTCAATAGAAAAAAAATCACAAGAAATTCACATCAACTTGACTTAGATGACAATAATATTACGGTTCAATTACTCATGGGAAGTCCTAGACGATAATAAAGTTAAGTTTGAACTTCAACTTTTGTGTTCTCGTGTTGTTAAAACTCTATAGTATCAAACTTTAATTTCTTTATATATTCTGATGTTTCGTCAAATAATACCCATTATATCAATTTAATCTTATTATATCCAAGTAGTATCATGATTCATGATTTTCTCTTCTCTTAACGTCAACAACCCTCAACTGATAATTTTCTTCATTCTTGATTTATTTATCTTACAATAGCATTTAACATCATGCTTTTTAAACTTTAATCCAATTTATTATTGGATGTATTGTATTATGTTAAAGTACTGATACTTCGTACTCGTCATTACATCTTCCCTTTCCATTAACTCATATAAATGTTGATTCAAAGTTTAAATAAAATATGATCTCTATATCTCTTCCACTAATATTTTCTCTACTCTCTTGGCTTTTCCTATTGACTTTAACCATATGTACTGAAGTTCATCTTTATACGTATCATTACAATTTTCTCTTTTCTCGTATAGTAGTTTATTCATTGTTAAAAACAAGCAAGATCTTGATATAGGTTTGAAAATCAAGTCCAGCTTAACTACTATATTCAAAAGAGTTTGATATATATTCACTTTTAATGAGTCGCTTATCCTATCAAATACAACAACTTAAAGATCAAGACTGGTCTCACTCAGATGTCATTAGAAATGTCATTTAGATGGTTTCTGACCCTTTTACACTGGAAACATTCCTCTGAAGTATAAACCGTAGATATTCATAGTGTTCATTCCTAACCCTAGAACCCTATTCATACACATGTAGTATCAATTTAATATCAGATGTTTTTGAAACTTGTGGTACCATATTGTAACCCTACATCTTTCTCTTTTTTGGTTTATCATGTAGAACTTGGTTTCAAAATATTTAACAAATATAAGTAGAATTAGTTGATTAAGTATTACATGATTCAAATAATTAGAACACGCTCCGTTTCAATGCTCAACATGATTTATTCTATCAATCATTTATCCTCCATACGTGAGTTTTTTCAGTGTTCAGAACAGATTGAATATTAATCATGTTGAGTTATAAAGTCCAGCTTGACTACTACATACTATATGTGTAGGTGAATCTAAATATGTCTTAATCTGAATATAATTACTATATGTGTTTATATTCATAGTTTATACATTTGGTTTTAATTGATTAACCATACTTCTCCTAACAGATACAAGAAGATACTTCTCAAAGTGACTTATGATATTCTTACACGAATTTATGTCTTTAAACCTTAAGCTACTCATAATATCTGTTCATTTCTAACCTTATATAACTTAAATACACATGTAGTGTCATTTTTATTTACGTGGCACCTATGTATAGTAGTTAAGCTGGACTTGATTCATAAATCTCACCATAAATCTCTTGGATAACAATAAGATGATATTTCACTAATGAGAAGTTTACAACAATAAATAGTTAGGCCTCACCTTTATCTTTTGTATTTTCTTGTTCGTAAGACTCTAGATTATCAAACTAAAATTCCATTTATATACTAAATCGTGTCTTAGGTTTCATCAAATAATACCATTATATTAATTTACATCTTATAGGTTTTAACTATTACTTAGACTGTTTACCGAAGTTCTACCTTAATTCATGACATTCATCTCTTCACTTCACGAATATAACCCTCAACTGATAACCTCTCTCCGGGAAATTTTACTTATTAAGCTTTTCTGACCCTAAAACTTAAATACATAATCCCAATAGCGTTCTGATATGTGCATATGGTCAATCTACACATGGTTCAATTTCTAAATTTAAATAACTTGACAATTATTCTAAATATATTTTATATTCACTTAACTGAATATCACATGTAGTCCATCATATATACTTCATATACCTTCAGGCTAGATCTTAAAGACACATGTAATGTCGGTTTAATATTTTGGATATGGTCATCTATACACCAATTAAAGCTATATATTTATACATCTGGTAACATATAAGGATTTCAATAAGGAAATCAACTTGAACATAAGTTGTATTCTGTTTTCCATGTTTTATTGTTCCATTTAATACCGAGATGTTTTTGAAACTTTACTCCAAGATATAGATCCCATTATTACACATATACTTCTTACTTTTCATTCTCTGCATGTAGTAGTTCATACTATATGTCTTTCTATGTAGATTTACTATCAATGATAGATGTTTGAGAAACTTTACCCTTGAATGTATTCTTTTAAAATACATTGATAAGAAGATATACTTGTCATGACTTTTATATATGTATATAAGGTTATATCTTTCTTTCTCATACTTGACTAAAACAAATGAAAGGTATTTAGGTTGAATTATCAAGTCCAACTTGACAACTACATATTAAGTATAGTAGTAGATTATTTACATCACGAGAGTTAGGTATATCTTAGGTTTTAATGACAAGCAGTACTTATTCTATCGACTCAAGAAAATCGCACCAATATCACTTAGAGGATAGTAATGCGATGGTACTGTTTGCAACTACAGTATATTTAATTCTCAACTTCATTTTTGAATTCTCTTGATTTAAGACTGACTCTCTATAGTATCAAACTTTAGTTGTTTGTGAATTAATATTATATGTAAGATAGTTTATGACTTTTCTCATCAATAAGACCATCTTAATTTGTTCTTAGAGTTTAATTCAGCCTTATTTTAGAAACTTTACTCCAATATACTCTTGGATGTATTGTTTCACGATTCATCCAAAGATATACTCTCCATTATGAAAATGATACGTAATACTTGTCATGCTTTGCATGTAGTAATTAATACTGTGTATTTTTGTGTAGCATTTACTATCAATGATATATATTTTAGAAACTTTACTCCAATATACTCTTGTTGTATTGTTTTACGATACATCAAAGGATATACTCGTCATGAACTTTCTATGCAACATTATATCTTTCTTTTTCGTGTTTGACTAGAACAAATAGAAGGTAGATTTAGGCTGAATTATTGAGTCTACATTGACAACTAAATACTAAATACTATGTGTAGTAGTAGATTATATATATTACGAGAGGTTTGTATATCTTAGGTTGAAATATCCTTTATTCTATCTATTCAAGAAACTGAGATGAAACTTAGACGACAATAATATGATGGTCTTGTTTGCAACTATGTTATAGTTCTCATCTTCATCTTTGTATTAGAAGTTTTATTCAGACTTAGTACCAATTTACTACCAAAGTACTATCTTAACTCATGACTTGCATCTCTTCTCTTCGAGAACATTAACAACCATGTACATCTCTAAGTACTAAGTACTTTTCTGATCTGCATAGTAGAATACATAAAACACATTATCTTGTTTATCAACATTTTAGTGGCAGATTTACCAACAATGAGTTAAATTGAGTTTGAATTATCCTCCCAACTATTTCATCAAATACAAGAAATTCTACTCATCAAATATCACTCAAGACCTATTTGCAATAACTGGTAAACTCACAAGTATATTCATGAGTTTATAAGGTAATATTTCGTTCTAACCCTAAAATACACAAGCCCAATAACGTTTTGATGTTTTGCATATGATCAGTCTAAACAAGTTCGTGCATCTCAACGTTAAAATAATATAACCAATCCAAATGTCTAGATGCGGGGATATTATCATATACATATATTCCACATAACAACTTTCATGTTTCATTCTAGCATATTACATATTAGCTTGATTCAAGGTTTTAATTAAGTCGAAATATCAAGTCTAGCTTCACTACTACGACTACAAATAATGAAACGGTCTTATTGACAGTATAAGTACGGATGATCATTAAAACTAAACGGGTATCTCACTATCTTATATACGCAGTACTTTCAAAATAACTATGTGCTAAAATAATACAATATCTATTTTTTCCACCTACTATCATATAACTTAGAAGAAAATGTGCATGGATCTCTACGTCGAGAAGAAAATTCATTATTAATTACTTTGTAGAAATAGCTGTTAGAAAAACAGTGTTGTCTATATGGAAAGAATTATCCAAATGGGTTTAGTACTAAATGAAGATAACATATTTCTAAAAGACAAGTTTGAGATAAAACAACCCGTTAGAACATCTACATATTCTATTAATATTAGAGACTTAAAATAAAGACAAGTCAACTTATAAATTCTCTCTCCTTGAGAATAATAACGATGTAAAATTGGTTAAACTTTTGATGATATAATATCTTACTTATTCTGATATTATATCACCAAAATATGACACTTAGATGACAATCATATGATGGTCTTGTTTGCAGCAATAATATATTTAGTTCTCATCCTCCTCTTTGTATTCTCTTGATGTTAGACTCTATAATATCAAACTTGAGTTATGTGTGAACTAATATGCATATATCAGATCGTTTGCGATTTCCACCTGTAAGATCATCTTGAATTCACTAAAATAATAAAATATATTATTTAGCACCTCCTAACATAAGCGACCTCAAGTATAACTTAGAAGATAATGTGCATGGATCTTTATGTAATCTGGTTATCAAGAAGAAAATCCATCACTAATTACATTGAAGATCTCGCTGTTAGAAAATATACCCAAACTCGTATTCACCACCAATTTCGTTTATCCACCCTTTATCCGATCTTAGGTATATCATTGATAAGATGATAGATAATTAAAATAGAGAAATTCAACTTATAAGTTCTCTTTCCTCGAGAATAATTACGGTATACAATTAGCAGATCTTTTGGTGATATAATATCTTACTTATTCGTCATTACTTTGTAGACATCGCTGTAAGAAAATATGTATGAATACAATTATCAAAATATATATTTTTACTAAATGAATAAGATATGTTTATGAAAGATAAACTAAAATTAAAACTACTCATTAGATCATCTCGTTATTATGCATGCAGCATATTTATTACCACTAAATGAATGGTTCTGATCTTTACTGTACATTTTAGCACATATATAGATTATTGATAAAATCATGGAGAATATAAATGCAGATAAATAAATTTATAAGTTCTCTCGCCCCGAAAATAATTATGGTTCGAAGTATAAAATTAATAGATTTCTTGGTGATGTAATATCATTCTTAACCCATCGTTTTATATTTTTCCAGGATTTTCTGTCTAATTATCAGTTGAAATTATATTCGGCTGATTAAACCGTCCCCATTTGACCTGAAATTTTCCCCTCGGGTAGCTCGAGAGTAGTCCTCACACCTAAAATTTATTTGAGCCAATTTCATCGAGCCACCTTCGAGATCTGGAGTGATCTGTACCCACGTGTAGGCAGTGGAGACTGTTTTAGTGAATCTGGGTCACTTATTCGTGAGCGAGAATTTAATCCATAAGCCAATGACCCTGAAATTCACCATGCACGTGCCCCAACTGAAAACAGTCCTTGTGAAAAAAGAATTAATGCATTCTGAATCTAAATGGCCGAGTTATCGCATTTTTGGTGCCGCACCCTTGAGGACTTAGCCGCTAGAATGAATCGGGTTGTGGTATAATTTTCGCGGACCAAAGAGGAGGGCGGGGCCGCCGTTCCCCAGAAGTATATATAAGGGAAGGGGGTTCCGTAGGCGAGCCACCCCCGGCGGGTGCGGCTGTCGCGTGCCCCGTAACCCAGCGGGAGATGCATTGAAGGCTGTACCCTGTCTAGGCTCGTGTCTCTACGTGAGATCCGGGGGAGCCTGACAAGAAGGACTGTCAGACCCGCACGGTTCCATGAGTTGCAAGGGGTGAGTCCTCGATGGCCTTGGGGTTGACCATGCGGTCAACTCCCATGCCTCGGGAGTCTGCCGTGGTCTCGTTTCCCGAGTATGCAATGATTCGCGCAATGTTCTGGGAGTCTTTCGCGGTCTCCTTTTCCCGAGTATGCGTGTTCCCAGGGTCTGACGCGTCTGGGTTTTCTTCGGAATGTTCCTCTGTGGTTCATTTACTTAGCCGTTTTTGTAGAAAAATCGGGTTGTGGTATAATTTTCGCGGACCAAAGAGGAGGGCGGGGCCGCCGTTCCCCAGAAGTATATATGAGGGGGTGCTCCTCCTCGGGGTACCACGAGACCGAAGTCACACATCTGGCAGAATACCACGGTAAGGGACTCCACGGGGTCACCGCTGTTCGGTGGACTGTCCATTCTATGGTGCAGGCGGAAGTTGAGTGGTAGTGCCAGCGACGCAAGTTGCGGTGCGACTCCCCAAAGGGTACCGACAGTGCGATGTGGAGCTTGTGCCATGCGTCGTGACGCATCCCGATATTTCTCTTCGGTTGAAATGGGAGTTCTTCACGGTGGGGTTAACCTCGCCGGAACCACCCTTTGCACATCAGGCTCGATTCATGTCGTGGTCGGTCTCCTGGCGACCCAAGGGGAAGGGCGCCGCACCGTGTCGATGGTTCTCAAAGGGAGTGTGAGATTG
>JAYKYS010000271.1:10000-22500 GCA_036924285.1 Asterella californica | reverse complement strand
CGCAGGTGTGTCCGAACACAGAAAATGGCCAAGGTAAAAAGGAACACCAAATTCAATTATTTAAATATTATTCTTTTTTATTATTTCTAATTTAATTTTATTTATTTATCTCTTATTCATTTATTCATTCTTTAATTTTTATCTATTTATTCTTAATTTTTATCTATTTATTTATCTATTTACTCAATTAATTCAAATTTACCTGGTTCTTCTCTCTCATTGGGCCACGCCACACGTACGAAGGCGGGCTCTAACCTAGTTAGTACCGCTGGCAACCTCGTACGTACAGAGGCAACCACGGTCGGATGGGTTGTGGTTGTGGAGACCACACTGTCTCGGGTTGTGTTTCTCTGGATCATCCGCGGGACCAGCCAGACCGCCCGCCCTTTGGTTGGGAGACCACCCTTACACCCTCCACTACCCCAACCCATCCACCCGGAGGGAGGGTTGTGGGTTACGTGGTCCCAGATCTGATCTGCTCGCTGATCCATCAGAGACCCTACTTTACTCCAACCCCGCCCCGCCCCGCCCAGATCAACCCCAAAAAGGTATTGACTCTTAACTCCATCAATGCCCAAAATGGTCCCATCTCTGATCCTTCCCTAAACCCTCGCCCCGACCAAAATTGATCCACGGCCGGTTCGATGGTCCCAGAATTGGTTCCAATACTCCAGGCTTCTCATGCCCGTGGTCCCTCGACACACTCGATGTACAAAGCATCTCTAGGCTGCTCGGGTTGCTGGCTCCAGAAAATGGTCCCGATGGTCCTCACCGGCTCGCCTAACTGCTTTAGCGACTAGTTAGTCTTGACTATCTTTAGCCCAAGTTCTCGGAAGGGTTCCGACAAGGAGAGAATGGTCCCGGTTGCCCTGTGCGTGGTCCGACAAATGGTCCCGGTGCGACAGACGATGGCTCGATCTCGATCAGCGATGGGACCCGGATTACTTTTAACTACGGGCCAACTAGCCTTAGTCATGACTATCTTTAGCCCAAGTTTCCGGAAGGGTAACGAAGTTATGGTCCCGATAAAGACAGTGCTTAACTGTACTGGCCCGGTGTCCGACAAAGGCTCCCGATGCGAGAGATACCCCATTTGACCTTTAGCTACGGGCCAACTACCGTTAGTCATGACTATCTTTGGCCCAAGTTCTCGGAAAGCGATTCTGAAGCCATTTAGGCATTACAAAAGGATAAAAGAGTACCCTTACTCCTCCATTTTGGGTACGAACCGCCTCGTTAATCATTCCAGGGTAAGGCTAAGTAAAATACTTGCGATTTCTAGTGGGAAATAAATACAACACACCCCCTTTCAGCTTTAATCTTTTCAATCCCGTGTTTCTCCTTTGTTTCCTTCTGCTCTCTTAATTTATTTGTTCCTTGTATCATGTATTATGTGTTATATTTGATTTTTCCCATGCTTTTTTTACATATTCCCTTCTTCTTGTTTCCTTCTTAAATATTTCCGGTACATTAGAGGAACAAATTATTACTATTGCTTCTACTTTTAAATATTTCCTTATTACGAACTTAATGCTTTATTCAATCTACTGCTTTGCTTTTATTATTGCATCGACTTTGTTATTGCTATAACTTTGTACTATTTCCTTCTACGAATTTCTCAAATTCCAGAGGAATAATTTCAACTATTTGTTGCTAATACCTTTTCAGTATTTCCTTCTACGCTTTCTCAGAAAAATAAATTGAACCGTCTTCTTCACTTTTTAGGTTGCTATAACTTTATCTTTGTTAAAACATCTCCTTTTAATATTTCCTTATACGAACTAGGCTCGCACTTACTCGCGAAACAATTAGCTTCGAGGGGTTCGAGCAATTGTTCATCCTCCTCCTCTCGATATTTATGATTTGTTAATGTTGCTGCGGCTCTTGATATCCCATTCCTTTGACGAAAACGCAAATAATGATTTGGCCCAGGGGCCTTTAAGCCTTAATTTAAAGACCCCATGTAACTATTTTCGTGGAGCCCGATGGAATATTCTTTCCCGATTGTGTCCTACGGCTCCCGATAGAGCGATGCTTTCATGCTGCGACGGCTCCCGATATTAAATTCCTTTGATTTCAACGCAAAGTACGATTTAATTATAACTATTTTTCACTGGAGGCCGATGGTTTAATTTTCCATGATGGTTTCTTCCTCCTCCCGATATTAATTAAGTTGATTTTTCCCCTTGCTTTTCAGAGGGACCCTAATTTAACTAACCCTATTAATTAATTGCCTACAACTTAGGGTGAATAAATTATTGCTATTGCTTATTTATTATTTCTTTCTACGCTATTTTCGGAACAATCAATCAAACCGTTTGCTTCACTTTATTACTATACCTTTAACTTTAAATATTTCCCTTTAACGAACTTCTCCGGTTTAATCCCATCCCTTTTAATTCAAAATATTTCCCTTTCCACTGAACTTGATTCATAATTTAGGCCCGTTTTTACTCCCGAAACAAATTACTCAGAGGGATCAAGTCAAGTCCCTTTTGAAATTCCCCCTCCTCCCGAATATTAGCGATGGTTTAGTGTCGCGACGGGCTCATGAAATTAAATTCCATACGCTTCAACGCAAAAGTACGATTTAATTCAGGGGCTTCAAGCATTAATTTCTTACTCGGCCGTAACTATTTCCGTGGACCCGATGGTTTCCTTCTCCTCCCGATGTTTGGGGTTGCTTTAATTTTGTGACATGATCCCGAAATTCAATTCCGTTGACTTCAACGTAAATAACGATTAATTCAGTGCCTTTAGGCCGATTTTTTTTACTCGACGTAACTATTCCGGTGCCGATGGTTTTCCTCCTCCTCCCGATTCATTAATGTTGCGGAGGCTCTCCCGATATTCCATTCCGATGACTTCAACGCAAAGTATGATTTAATTCAGAGGCCTTTAAGCCTACATTTTTTACCCGATGGTAACTATTCCGGTGCCGATGGTTTTCCTCCTCCTCCCGATTCATTAATGTTGCGACGGCTCCCGATATCTTATTCCGACTACTTCAACGCAAAGTATGATTTTATTCAGGGCCTTTAAGCTAAATTTTAGACTCGATGTAACTATTCCCGTGTATTTGATAATGTAGCGATGGTTTACGATAATGTAGCGATAATGTAGCGATGGTTTACTTTTCCCCGGTGGTTTATTGTCTCGCGGAGTTGATTTTTTCTATGAAATTCTCCATCATCGATAAACATTATTCCTCCCTCGAACTTTTACCTAAACCATGTTCATGCCTCAACAACTGGCTATTATAAACTTGGATACCACCATTTGCAGCGTGATGCGGTCATACCAGGGCCACGCCACCAGATCCCATCAGAACTCTGCAGTTAAATGCCCTTGGGCCGGAATAGTACTGGGATGGGTGACCTCCCGGGAAGTCCCGGTGCTGCATCCAATTCTTTTTTCCTTTTTTTTACGAATTAATTCTTTGGCAATCGAACAAATATATTACGCTGCCAGGCACTAAACTAATTAATTACTCGTGGACTAATGTTCTTTTCATTTTTGGACGTGAATTGATTCTTTGGTACTGAATAAATTAATTGCTCGTATGTATGTCTGTTTTTCTTTCTTCCAGCATAAAATAACCTTGAATACGGAACCCATTAGTTTATCATAATAAATCCAAATACCGTAGTACATATTTCATTACTCTATGTGACGTTGATCTATGTCACCCCTTACTTATTCATAATACATCCAAATACCGTAGTACTTCTTCCATTACTCTATATCACTTCGATCTAAGAACCCATTACTTATTCATAATACATCCAAATACCGTAGTACTTCTTCCATTACTCTATATCACTTCGATCTAAGAACCCATTACATATTCATAATACATCCAAATACCGTAGTACTTCTTTCATTACTCTATGTCACTTTTAACCCATTAGTCTTTCATAGCAACCCATTAGATATACATAATAAACCCAAATATTGGACTGGCTGGTCCAGTAACCTTGAATAACCTTGAATATGGAACCCATTAGTTTATCATAATAAATCCAAATACCGTAGTACTTCTTTCGTTACTCTATGTGACGTTGATCTATGTCACCCATTACTTATTCATAATACATCCAAATACCGTAATACTTCTTCCATTACCCTATATCATTTCGATCTAAGTAACCCATTACTTATTCATAATACATCCAAATACCGTAGTACTTCTTTCATTACTCTATGTAACTTCGATCTCTTTAACCCATTAGTCTTTCATAGCAACCCATTAGATATACATAATAAACCCAAATATTGGACACTTTTTCCATTACTCCATGTAAGTTGTTGTATTTAAACTTTTCTTTGTTCTATTTACACCTATTTACTACTTGTGTACTTAAAATACATGTATCCGCAATTGTCAAAGAGTTTATCATGTTTGCCTATTACGTTTCAAATGTCACTTAACACCCCTTCATAAAAAGTGTGAGCAAAAAATTGATGGTGGAGGGTTTAACTTTTCTTAAGAACAAACTTGGTCCTTCTTTGCTTCTTTCCGCGTATATGTAAATCTGCCGGTTGTATCATTTCTATACTTTGCATGTGGTTAGCACACGTAGTTGTTAGACCCTTCAAGGATCCATATCTGAATTTCTCACCTTCAGTTTATTTCAATCAATATCACATATATACAGTTTGGAGCTCATTTATTTTATAGAAACTATTTTCATGGATACTCATTTGTAATATCCCATCATATGGACACTTCACACTCACTATGTCATGAATCATATGTACTTAATAAATGATTATCGTGATCATATAGTTTTGGATTACTCGATCATCCTCTATAGCGATTAGTTTTGATCAGGACTGTGCGCACAGCTCTCCCTCTTTTGTTTAGGGTTCCTCAGTTGATCAAATATAGAATCCAAGTGACAGCTTAACAACATACTGTACTATCCATTGTTTATTCAACTGCAATTAAAATAATTTAGAAGCCAAAGTCAGTTTCAGATGAGAACTGATCTAAGACTCTGAACCTCTAAAAAGTGATTACAGTTGATTCTGAGTTGAACACATTCACATGATGAACTAACTATATCTATTATCACTAAAATAATTCAGAAGCCAATATCACTTTCTTATGAAAATTAATCTAAGACTCTGAACCTCTAAAATAAAGTGTCTTCTGAATAAAAATTTATATTCCATGTCATCGGTATATATATTATGATTTTCTCTAACAATACTCTGTAAACTCCATCTTACACATATTACTCTGACGTTTGTATTAGTATCCTAAACTTTTAGGATCAAGACTTCATATATAGCCAAATGTCACATTCTTATACACCCTCGGTTTTTCAAATATGAATTACAAGTGAGAGTTGAGCAGATTCACACTGTCAAGTAACTATATCTACTATCACTAAAATAATTCAGAAGCCAAAGTCAGTTTCAGACATAAATTAATCTAATACTGTAAAGTTTCAACTGTAACATCTCTATGAATTAAAATCATTATTTTAGATCGCTTATCTGAGTTTTGTGATTTTCCATCGAATCACAACTTATCAATCAGATCTTTCATGTTTACCGAAGTACTATACTTGCCTATTTAGGATTATATACTTCAAACAAGGTCTTTCACTCTTGTTTATACACTCTGGGTTTTTCATATCTAAGTTACTAGAGACAGTTGGACATATTTACTAATCAACTAACTATGTCAATTAACAATTAAAATAATTCAGAAACCAATATCAGTTTCTGCCAACATTTAATTTCTGCAACATTAAACTAAATTTTTCTGTGAATTAAAACTTGAACTTTATATCATTTATGCATTTATTAGGATTTCTTCATACAATGAGCCTCTATTAACAAGATCTTACAACATTTACTCATACTTTTGCCAAAGTACTATTTTAATTCATGGAACTCATCTATGCTTTTCAATTAAATCACTCAATTTTTCACTATGGATTATTGACATCCTTCTCTGTCTTTTCAAGTATTAAAGATTAACATGTATCTTAAAGAT
Source organism: Asterella californica (assembly GCA_036924285.1). Classification (NCBI taxonomy): domain Eukaryota; kingdom Viridiplantae; phylum Streptophyta; class Marchantiopsida; order Marchantiales; family Aytoniaceae; genus Asterella; species Asterella californica. Next base: position 16,490 of record JAYKYS010000271.1, on the reverse strand, counting down.
TCCTCAGAATTACATGAGTTTAAACCCTACGCTATTTGCATATGATATTTCATGTTCATGTCTAACCCTCAAACTTAAATGGACATGTGCTATCGTTCTGATATCTTGCATATGGTCAAGATAACCAAGTTGAACGTGCTTTATATTTGAATTTAGTTCCAATATAAAATCAATCTATTTGTATACTGTCTCCATGTTCGGTTTTCCTATGTACCATTTAAAATGAATTGTTTTGTAGACTATACTTGAGTATATCCTTCCATGTATTCCCTTCTTATAATACTCGAGGTACTGACTTCTCATATGTCACATTGCATCTTTCTTTTCCATTTGATCATATGTATAACTTTATGAAGAGTTTAAAGGAGTCCAACTTGATAAAGTATTACATGATTCAAATAATTCGAACACGCTCCGTTTCAATGCTCAACCTGATTTATTCTATCAATCATTTATCCTCCATACGTGAGTTTTTTCAGTGTCCAGAACAGATTGAATATTAATCATGTTGAGTTATAAAGTCCAGCTTGACTACTACATACTATATGTGTAGGTGAATCTAAATATGTATTAATCTGAATATAATTACTATATGTGTTTTATATTCATAGTTTATACATATAGTTTGATATACATTTGGTTTTAATTGATTAACCATACTTCTCCTAACAGATACAAGAAGATACTTCTCAAAGTGACTTATGATATTCTTACACGAATTTATGTCTTTAAACCTTAAGCTACTCATAATATCTGTTCATTTCTAACCCTATATAACTAAAATGCACATATAGTGTCATTTTTATTTACGTGTAACACTTTAATCTTCTTTATATATCAAATGGTTTATGCATCTGATCTGACTTTCGTCAAATAATAGCATTATATTCATTTCATCTTATTATGTTGAGCAGTACGAGGATTCATGACTAACATCTCAGCTGTTAACGTCAACAACCCTTAACCCTCAACTGATAATGTTCTCCATTCTTGATTCATTTATCTTGCAGTAGCATTGAACACCTATGTTTTTTAAACTTTACTCAAGCGAACAACCACTAATATTTTCTGTACTCCCTTGGTTTTTTGTTGTTGTCTTTAATCTATGTCTTGAATATTTTAATAACTTCACTAGTCTAATATATACAAAAGAATTTGGTATAAGTTAGATTCTAGTGAGTAACTTTACTTGTTCTCTCAATAGAAAAAAAATCACAAGAAATTCACATCAACTTGACTTAGATGACAATAATATTACGGTTCAATTACTCATGGGAAGTCCTAGACGATAATAAAGTTAAGTTTGAACTTCAACTTTTGTGTTCTCGTGTTGTTAAAACTCTATAGTATCAAACTTTAATTTCTTTATATATTCTGATGTTTCGTCAAATAATACCCATTATATCAATTTAATCTTATTATATCCAAGTAGTATCATGATTCATGATTTTCTCTTCTCTTAACGTCAACAACCCTCAACTGATAATTTTCTTCATTCTTGATTTATTTATCTTACAATAGCATTTAACATCATGCTTTTTAAACTTTAATCCAATTTATTATTGGATGTATTGTATTATGTTAAAGTACTGATACTTCGTACTCGTCATTACATCTTCCCTTTCCATTAACTCATATAAATGTTGATTCAAAGTTTAAATAAAATATGATCTCTATATCTCTTCCACTAATATTTTCTCTACTCTCTTGGCTTTTCCTATTGACTTTAACCATATGTACTGAAGTTCATCTTTATACGTATCATTACAATTTTCTCTTTTCTCGTATAGTAGTTTATTCATTGTTAAAAAACAAGCAAGATCTTGATATAGGTTTGAAAATCAAGTCCAGCTTAACTACTATATTCAAAAGAGTTTGATATATATTCACTTTTAATGAGTCGCTTATCCTATCAAATACAACAACTTAAAGATCAAGACTGGTCTCACTCAGATGTCATTAGAAATGTCATTTAGATGGTTTCTGACCCTTTTACACTGGAAACATTCCTCTGAAGTATAAACCGTAGATATTCATAGTGTTCATTCCTAACCCTAGAACCCTATTCATACACATGTAGTATCAATTTAATATCAGATGTTTTTGAAACTTGTGGTACCATATTGTAACCCTACATCTTTCTCTTTTTGGTTTATCATGTAGAACTTGGTTTCAAAATATTTAACAAATATAAGTAGAATTAGTTGATTAAGTATTACATGATTCAAATAATTAGAACACGCTCCGTTTCAATGCTCAACATGATTTATTCTATCAATCATTTATCCTCCATACGTGAGTTTTTTCAGTGTTCAGAACAGATTGAATATTAATCATGTTGAGTTATAAAGTCCAGCTTGACTACTACATACTATATGTGTAGGTGAATCTAAATATGTCTTAATCTGAATATAATTACTATATGTGTTTATATTCATAGTTTATACATTTGGTTTATTAACCATACTTCTCCTAACAGATACAAGAAGATACTTCTCAAAGTGACTTATGATATTCTTACACGAATTTATGTCTTTAAACCTTAAGCTACTCATAATATCTGTTCATTTCTAACCTTATATAACTTAAATACACATGTAGTGTCATTTTTATTTACGTGGCACGTATGTATAGTAGTTAAGCTGGACTTGATTCATAAATCTCACCATAAATCTCTTGGATAACAATAAGATGATATTTCACTAATGAGAAGTTTACAACAATAAATAGTTAGGCCTCACCTTTATCTTTTGTATTTTCTTGTTCGTAAGACTCTAGATTATCAAACTAAATTTCATTTATATACTAAATCGTGTCTTAGGTTTCATCAAATAATACCATTATATTAATTTACATCTTATAGGTTTTAACTATTACTTAGACTGTTTACCGAAGTTCTACCTTAATTCATGACATTCATCTCTTCACTTCACGAATATAACCCTCAACTGATAACCTCTCTCCGGGAAAATTTACTTATTAAGCTTTTCTGACCCTAAACTTAAATACATAATCCCAATAGCGTTCTGATATGTGCATATGGTCAATCTACACATGGTTCAATTTCTAAATTTAAATAACTTGACAATTATTCTAAATATATTTTATATTCACTTAACTGAATATCACATGTAGTCCATCATATATACTTCATATACCTTCAGGCTAGATCTTAAAGACACATGTAATGTCGGTTTAATATTTTGGATATGGTCATCCTATACACCAATTAAAGCTATATATTTATACATCTGGTAACATATAAGGATTTCAATAAGGAAATCAACTTGAACATAAGTTGTATTCTGTTTTCCATGTTTTATTGTTCCATTTAATACCGAGATGTTTTTGAAACTTTACTCCAAGATATAGATCCCATTATTACACATATACTTCTTACTTTTCATTCTCTGCATGTAGTAGTTCATACTATATGTCTTTCTATGTAGATTTACTATCAATGATAGATGTTTGAGAACTTTACCCTTGAATGTATTCTTTTAAAATACATTGATAAGAAGATATACTTGTCATGACTTTTATATATGTATATAAGGTTATATCTTTCTTTCTCATACTTGACTAAAACAAATGAAAGGTATTTAGGTTGAATTATCAAGTCCAACTTGACAACTACATATTAAGTATAGTAGTAGATTATTTACATCACGAGAGTTAGGTATATCTTAGGTTTTAATGACAAGCAGTACTTATTCTATCGACTCAAGAAAATCGCACCAATATCACTTAGAGGATAGTAATGCGATGGTACTGTTTGCAACTACAGTATATTTAATTCTCAACTTCATTTTGAATTCTCTTGATTTAAGACTGACTCTCTATAGTATCAAACTTTAGTTGTTTGTGAATTAATATTATATGTAAGATAGTTTATGACTTTTCTCATCAATAAGACCATCTTAATTTGTTCTTAGAGTTTAATTCAGCCTTAGTACCAAAGTACTATAATCTGATATACATTGGTTCTTGATTAAGAACCTTTCCTAATAATTGATAATATTCTTTTTGGATATTATCATATATACACCAGTTCAAGATATACATAGGGTAACATATAAAGATTTGAATAATAAAATCAATCTGAATAAAAGTTGTATTCTGTTTTCCATGGTTCACTGTTTCATGTACATTTAATACCCAGATGTATTTTAAATTAGAAACTCTACTCGAAAATATCCATTCCATTATGACACTAATACTTAAAACTTGTCATGCTCTGCATGTAGTAACTAATACTGTAAGTTTTTGATGTAGCATTTACTATCAATGATATATATTTTAGAAACTTTATTCCAATATACTCTGGATGTATTGTTTTACGATACATCAAAGAATATACTCGTCATGAATATCACTTAGGACCCTTTTGTAATAACTGGTAATGTTCTTTTTGGATGTTATCATATATACACCAGTTCAAGATATATACAGAGTAAAGATTTGAATAATAAAATCAACCTGAATATAAGTTGTATTCTGTTTTCCATGGTTCAGTGTTTCATGTACGGTTTAATACCCAGATGTTTTTTTAAATTAGAAACTCTACTCGAAGATATCCATTCCATTATGGCACTGATACTTAAAACTTGTCATGCTCTGCATGTAGTAATTTGATACTGTATTTTTTTTATGTAGCATTTACTATCAATGATATATATTTTAGAAACTTTACTCCAATATACTCTTGGATGTATTGTTTCACGATTCATCCAAAGATATACTCTCCATTATGAAAATGATACGTAATACTTGTCATGCTTTGCATGTAGTAATTAATACTGTGTATTTTTTGTGTAGCATTTACTATCAATGATATATATTTAGAAACTTTACTCCAATATACTCTTGTTGTATTGTTTTACGATACATCAAAGGATATACTCGTCATGAACTTTCTATGCAACATTATATCTTTCTTTTCGTGTTTGACTAGAACAAATAGAAGGTAGATTTAGGCTGAATTATTGAGTCTACATTGACAACTAAATACTAAATACTATGTGTAGTAGTAGATTATATATATTACGAGAGGTTTGTATATCTTAGGTTGAAATATCCTTTATTCTATCTATTCAAGAAACTGAGATGAAACTTAGACGACAATAATATGATGGTCTTGTTTGCAACTATGTTATAGTTCTCATCTTCATCTTTGTATTAGAAGTTTTATTCAGACTTAGTACCAATTTACTACCAAAGTACTATCTTAACTCATGACTTGCATCTCTTCTCTTCGAGAACATTAACAACCATGTACATCTCTAAGTACTAAGTACTTTTCTGATCTGCATAGTAGAATACATAAAACACATTATCTTGTTTATCAACATTTTAGTGGCAGATTTACCAACAATGAGTTAAATTGAGTTTGAATTATCCTCCCAACTATTTCATCAAATACAAGAAATTCTACTCATCAAATATCACTCAAGACCTATTTGCAATAACTGGTAAACTCACAAGTATATTCATGAGTTTATAAGGTAATATTTCGTTCTAACCCTAAAATACACAAGCCCAATAACGTTTTGATGTTTTGCATATGATCAGTCTAAACAAGTTCGTGCATCTCAACGTTAAAATAATATAACCAATCCAAATGTCTAGATGCGGGGATATTATCATATACATATATTCCACATAACAACTTTCATGTTTCATTCTAGCATATTACATATTAGCTTGATTCAAGGTTTTAATTAAGTCGAAATATCAAGTCTAGCTTCACTACTACGACTACAAATAATGAAACGGTCTTATTGACAGTATAAGTACGGATGATCATTAAACTAAACGGGTATCTCACTATCTTATATACGCAGTACTTTCAAAATAACTATGTGCTAAAATAATACAATATCTATTTTTTCCACCTACTATCATATAACTTAGAAGAAAATGTGCATGGATCTCTACGTCGAGAAGAAAATTCATTATTAATTACTTTGTAGAAATAGCTGTTAGAAAAACAGTGTTGTCTATATGGAAAGAATTATCCAAATGGGTTTAGTACTAAATGAAGATAACATATTTCTAAAAGACAAGTTTGAGATAAAACAACCCGTTAGAACATCTACATATTCTATTAATATTAGAGACTTAAAATAAAGACAAGTCAACTTATAAATTCTCTCTCCTTGAGAATAATAACGATGTAAAATTGGTTAAACTTTTGATGATATAATATCTTACTTATTCTGATATTATATCACCAAAATATGACACATTTATTACCACTAAATGAATGGTTCTGATCTTTACTGTACATTTAGCACATATATAGATTATTGATAAAATCATGGAGAATATAAATGCAGATAAATAAATTTATAAGTTCTCTCGCCCCGAAAATAATTATGGTTCGAAGTATAAAATTAATAGATTTCTTGGTGATGTAATATCATTCTTAACCCATCGTTTTATATTTTTCCAGGATTTTCTGTCTAATTATCAGTTGAAATTATATTCG
>JAYKYS010000270.1:0-48824 GCA_036924285.1 Asterella californica | reverse complement strand
ATCAATCCAATGTGACGACCTACAATCCGATCATCAGTTAATCAATGCCTTCAGCTTAAGCTTCGATTTCTTGCTGTGAGGCTGCTGACATGACACATTAAGCCGTGACGGCTGAGTCAGACGTCAACGTAAGTCAAACTCCCAGGCGCGTAGGATTGGACCGTGAGCTGTCCAATGCTGAATCAGTATGACATGAGACAGCAACTGGAGTCCCCTGAGCTGATCGCAATTTCCCTCTGCTGACAAAGCTTAAAACAGTTAACAATGCACATTGTGACAGTGTACAGTGCTGTTTGGATGTGATCATCCACTTTGCAGGCATGCCAGCGCACTTTAGACTTGGCTGAACAAGGCTGTTTGGGAATGGACGGCATGTTCAAAACACAATCTCCCTTGGTACCTAGCAAGCAGCAAGACTTAGTCCTGCCACGCTATACTGCAGAAGCCCAAGTCTTTAGCAGCATGCTGCCTGAGAGCCTGCAAGCACAGCACACAGCAGTACAGGGGATCCCGGTGAATAGATCAGCCTGCCTAGATATGCGTGTGAAGCATGACAAGAGATACCACAGAGATATCACGGAGATATCACACATCACGGAATTCCTACTGAGTGTCCTTGCAATGTGCAAAACTGCTATGTGAAACAGCCACTGCTTGTGCTAGCGAGACCAGACTGCTGGCATCCAAAATGCCACAATTGGGCCCTTCACATATCAGCACTCACCCACAATGAGCTGAGCCCCACTCTTATTATTTGTAGCCTGCACTGGAGTCATGGAGTAGTACTAAAGCTGGCCAAGAACCAATCTTCATCCTTTACCTTCTTCACTTTTGTGCACTGTCACATTTGAGCAAGGCGCTGAAAGCTGATCTTGCTGCAGCAGGACATGCTGATGCTGATCAATCAAAGGGGCACCTGTCGCCAGCATATATAGCAGCAAGGCCTTCTCTGTATGATGGGAAATCTAAAGCCAACGACAGCTCAGATTTGACTTTAGCATTGCAGACACGCTTCTCTGGCCTACTGCCACCTGTCACCATCTGACCGATGTCTGAGGAACCAGTTTCTGGACCACTTTGTGATTGCTGCTGACTGGGATCAACAGCTGGGAGGCTGCTATCTTGCAGCAAGTTGAGAGCGTCATCATCAACAGATGCACTGCCGCCTTGCAGTGGTGATCTTTGCTTTGTCTGCAGCATCTGTGCAGCAAACGCAATCACTATGGCTCTGCCAGATGGATCATCATCCACCACATTGTAGATGGATCCAGGGTTGGGCTGTTGCATGCTTGCTGACAGAGCCTTACAAATGTCTTGCACATGGCACCTCGCAGTATACTGCTGTAAGCTGCGTCGCTGTTGACTAGCAGATGCCGTACCCTGCAACCACGTCTATACTGTTGAGCAACCTGAGCAGCCAGCATTGCATGCGTGAGCTGTCACTTGGCAGTCCTGCGTTAGCAGGTTAAGATGCAGCATGCCATGCCCTCAGGCAATCCAACAGTGCACCAACACAGCCAGCCTTGATGCATGCATGTGCGCAAAGCGCAGCGCATTGATACAGACAGTGCACGCATCCCAGCAACATTCAGTGATGCTCAGCTCATTGGCGTCTGAACGCCTCTAGAAGTCTAGCCATACAATCATGCCTTTGGAACGAAGCCAATGAACACAATGAGTGAACCAGTGATGAACAACAGGCAGCACCAGCTGGGAGAAACAGTTACACAAACACAATGAATGGATAGGTGAATTGACAAAAGGAAAAATAAAGCATTAGCAGCCAAGCAGCAGATATGCTCTCAGCAGGTAGGAATAGCTTACTTTCTGCTTTGCAGCATCCAGAGCACTCCGTCCTGGGCCATAGATACCTGTATTAGCTGAAAGTATCAGCAAGGATAGCAGCAGACTTGGCCACAGAGGGGTGACCACCCAGTCTCAAACAGCCAGCAACATTACAACATTTGTGAGACCCAAGACGCAAGCAGCAAGCAAACAAGGCAAACCTGCACTGGGGAAATTTGCAGGACATGCACAACAGCATCTTGACTGTGCCATCACTGCTTGTTTTGGATTTGTTTAGAGCAAGCTTGGCCACTGTCAACACGCAGACCTGTAATTTGTTCAACATACCCAGCAGAAATGATGCATGACACCATTGCAGCTGCACAGGTACAAGGCAGTATGCATAGCACCTTCACATGCCAAGCAGCTGCATGATGACAAACGAAAGTGGAGTGCTTAGTCACCTCCAAGCCGGAAAACATGAGCTGGCAGTCCATGGTTGTGGTATAGCCCCAGCCAAGCTGCCTCAGCCTCAGCTCTCTGTATGCATTTGCTACTCGTCAGCCTGAGTTCTGAGCTGCAAGGAAGCAAAAGGTTTGGCTGCACACTGATGGGCGCTGCAAACGTGCAATAATATGAATGCAAGTACCCAATTTATCCAGTTTTTCCATTTCACTAGATCCCGAATATCCTGCGGGCGCACAAGTTATCAGCCTCCCCAGGAAGGAGGTGTGCAGCAACAACAGGCGCGCATGTATGCATGCAGGCATGTATCCAGAGGCGACATTAGGCATGTAAGCATGGGATGGCTTCAACAGCAGTCTAGCGGCTAAAGCTGGTCATGCACTTAACAGGCTGGCTGTGTTGCCATTGCTTTGTTGCATGAAGGCATCATGACATTAGCACATTTTTGGCTGTCAACACGACTTCGTGACGGTTGAACGGGTGCAACATCCCCACAGCTGTGGTGAGCAACAGCGCTATGCAGCATGAAGCCTACCACACACAACTTGACATGCAGTGAGCAGACACCATGTAGATATGCAGAAATACAGTAACATCAGCTTGGTGTAACCTGCAGCATGCACCATATGGGCTCTCACATGAGTTGCACAGGAGGTCTGATCTGACCTTTCATCAACCCAATTGCCGCCCCAATCTCCATACACGCTGGTGCTGCTCAAGTATCCAACCCACCGCAGGCTTGAGGCTGCATGAGCAAGAACCAATTCAGCAGCCTGCAATGCCAGGGGTCCAACACACAGACTGAGGTCATGTGCGCTTGTTATAGTTCTTTACCCTGCATCCCAGCGCAGCAAGCAAACAGCCTAGCAGGGTTTGCTTAAGCACATGCCAGCAGATATGCGTTTGACTCAGCATGCCCTAGGGTAGCAAGACATGATGGCTTTGATGGCGACAGTGGATGAAACCATGTCGCAACCCCTTCCGCATTCTTGCACTTATTGTACTGTTGTATCAGGCAGCAACAGGTGGATGCGCATGGGGGCACTGATCCAGTGCCACAACTACAAGGCAAACCATTCCTGCACAGAGCATCCCAGCAAGGAGCCAAAGGGGAAAGGGGAACGTGACAAAGAGGGACTTACAAGGGTGTCTTGTGGTGAAGGTGGTATGGTACACAAGATGTGGGTCGCATGTCTTATAGCTTGTACAATTCTTTTCCTGGCAGCACCAGCCACAACTCAGGGTTCCAGTGAAGCGCATTGAGTAGGCATGCAGCAACGTGTGGTGCATACTTAGTCTGCTTGTCAATCTGATCGCTTGTAGTACACATGGAATCTACGCCCTGAGTGGTAAGGAACAGGTGCTGTTCTGATTGTCTGCAGGTGCCAGAAACTGTCCTGCAGTTCAGAAGGTTGCTAAATAACAATAGAAGTCCTTGGGGCAGCATGTCAGATGAATGCTAAGGTGCTTTTCTTACCAGCCTGACTTGATCAAGGTGTTTGCAACTGCACGTCCTGTATATCCCAGACCAAAGACGAGCAGATGCTCGCTTGCCTTCACTGATGCCTGACACCTCATGTAGGGACTGCCTTTGGACCTGTGACCTTTTGTGGTATACGAACCGAACAGCTGGCTTGAGGAGCCCATAAGATCCTGAGGTCTGAGGGACGTCATGATCTGGAGGTGCACTAGCGAGATTCTCTCGCGGCAAATTGGCCTGATTGAAGCATGCACTGTACCACGTGCAGACTTGGCGCCTGGATTGTCAGATATCTGGCCCAACGGACACTCAGGCTGAGTCAAGCTGCTACTGTAGGCCTGCAAAGTTGTATCATCGCGCAGAAAGAACATGAACTGCAAACCCTATGTCCCTACTGTACACAAGCACATGCCACATGCAGTCTTGTGGACACAATCTTTGACACATTGAGCGATTGATCGATATCGACATCAAGCCATGACGTCTAATTTTGTGGCAGGTCACAGTGCGCAGTGCAGCATCATGTCCCTCAAGACTCGATCCGTGAACTGCTTTACCTCCAGCAGACCCCCGACTACTCCTCGCTTGCGGTCATGCGCATGCCATGCACAGCAGCGTTATAAGTCAGGCAAACTAGCCGGCATGTCAATGTTGCCATGGCTTCTTGCCGTGCCAGCGTCTATAGCAGAAGATGTCATCGAGCAGGCACAAGGAGCGGTCGAGCAAGGGAAGCAGGTTGCAGAACAAGCACAGCAGCAATTCAAGTTGCCTTCTGACCTGCAGTATCCCAGCGGCGCAGGAGTGAGGGTACCCAAGGAGCTACCGTCAACCAGTGGTCTGGAAGACTACGTCAGCCATAATCCAGCTGTTGTAGCAGCTGGAGTAGCAGTTGTTGCTATAGGTTTGGTCATAGCCAGGCTTGTTGGCCAGGGCGTCTCCGCAAAGAAGATTACCGCTGCCAAAGCATTTGATATGCTCTCAGAGGACGACAGCATAACCTTTGTGGATCTGAGAAGCAAAGCAGAATTGAATGAGTCTGGCTCACCTGATCTAAGAAGCATTAAGAAAAAGATCACTAGTCTGCCATACACAACAGTGAGTATCAAAGCATGTTCATGTCCAAAACCGATGCTGATGAATTGCTGTTGCCTTGTCATACTTGGTTTCATCGCAATGTTGTCTTTTCAGGGCTTGGCAGGCGATCTAGTTGAGGGCTTTCCTGATTTGCTGCTGAAGACTCCAGGTCTTACAGAGGAAAGCACGGTCATGTTCTTTGACACGTGAGACCACAGTCATCGTGGCAGTGCAAGCGGCATGAGTCACCGATTGGGCATTGATGCTAGTGTGCATTCTGAGCGTTGCTCATTGGTGATATCATTAATGTGGCATTGAGCTGTTCTGCTGGCGCATGTGACTCATTTTATGCAACACACTATATGGCTCTGAATGTGCGTCACCTGAAGCGCAATCTTGAGCACTGACACCTTTGGCTGCCAGTGACAGCCAAAATATACAGTCTGACGTCTGACTCTGTGTCTCTGTATCTGAAACGCCCCACTGGCAGGCATGTAACAGAGATGCATCTGTACCTGGCGCATGCATTTGATCAATGCAAGTGACATAGGCATACGGCGTACATGATGGGCATGCAGCATGGACGTCTGGTGAAGATTTGGGTGTTGCAGGTATGGTGTGGGGTCCAAGGCAGTGGCAGGGGCAGTGAGGGAAGGAGTCAAGCAAGTCTACTGGGTAGCAGATGGTGCTGAAGGTCCTCGGGGCTGGAAGGTACTGCGACCCTCTGACTGGTGGTGCTTGCAAATGCAAGCGCAACATAAAGTCAAATGCCAGCAGCTGCAAGTTCAGCGTCAAATGCAATGTCAATGTAACAATGGTTGCTGTACATGCTTTGACAGCAAGATCTTCTGTATGCAGCTGCACCACCATCAGGACATCCCAAGAGCGCATGAAGTCTGTCACATGCTGCAGTCTCCGTTGCATGTTTTTCATGAATCTGAAACTGAAACTGCGGTACGTGACAGGTTTTATAAAGTTCCAGACATGGCTGAGGGTGACGTAGCAGCATGCAGACAATCTTGTGCCGTCTTGGCAAGCTCGACACCCTTTGCATCTTTGCATTGATACTGGCTGTGATCTCTCATAGCACTTGCAGCTGAGCCAGCATATACAGGCAGGCACTCATACTAAGAAGGAATGTGCTGCAAGCACTGTCACACCGGCCTAACATTGCGCGCCAACCTTGAGCGCTACCAATGTGGGGTCAAAGCTTGCATCTTTTGTGACTGCACAAGACAGGGCTCATTGTACGTCATATCTGTAGCTCACAATACACTCCAGTGCCGAGCCTCTGTTACCTTGTGCATGGTGATGAGTTGTCCAGATCTGATAGTGTGGGCTCACCGCATGTACAGTGTAGGTGGCATTTCCCCTTCATTTGCATGTTGTACTGCAGCTACTGCGGTTGTTGCAGTTTGGAAACTGGTTTCACATGTTGCAGGCAAGTCAGCTACCATGGCGGGAGCCGTCTCGAGGCTTCAATTTCAACTTTCCTTCCCTTGGCAAAGGTGTCGACATTGACAAGATTGCAGAGGACTTCAAGGTACCTGTCTGTGCATATGAGAATCCCTACACTGTAGTCAACACGTGGTTGCAGTTACTGTTGCTGATGAGTATAGGTTTGAGTGATGTTCAGAAGTCTTTGCAAATCTCCTCTTGAATGTTTCGCCTCATGTTTACTGTGCAGCGCTGTTGTTCCATCTATGCATTAGCAACTGGCTTTTGAAGCGCTGATAGGTGTCACATACCTCTAGCACAAGGAACATGCACGTGCGCACTGCCAGATTAGGACAGATCCAATGACCATGCCCAGGATAAATGTCAAAGCAAAGGCAACTGCAAATATTGCTGCTGCAGTCTAAGCCAACTTTGACCAAGGGCGCTCTTGCTGTGGGCGCTCTGGGAGCGGCTGCAGTGGTGCTTTTCAATGAAGTGGAGATTGTTTTGGAAGTGTTGGGAGTGGCAGCTGCTGGCAACTTTGTGGCCAGGAAGCTGCTCTTCGCCAAGGATCGGGACCAAACAGTGGACCAAATCAAGTATGCTTGCTGCTGTTGTAGTGCATTTTGCAAGAAAGTGTTCAACACCTTTCCTTTTTTGGCTGGTACTGTATCAAGCCAGAAATCAACCCTTCACCTCTGGCTGTGAGGCCGATGCTCCACCACTGCGCCATCAATGACCATGTCTGGTCTACCTGTGCACCATGTGGTATCTACAACCCGAAAGTCCAGGCTACAAAGTCCAAGCTTGGCTCTCTGCAGGCCTGTTTGCACCTTGCATTCTGCCAGGGTCTGGTACAAGTGCATGTCAGATTGCTTGGCTGTGACCATCAAGATTGCTAAGGATTGAACAAGCAATGCATGACTGCAATCACGTGTTTTGTGGCTCTGCTGCAGTGACATCGTGAAAAACAAGATTGCGCCCAATGAGGTTGGTGGTGACCTGCGCAAGGTGGCTAACACTTTGTCAGATGCTGCCACACAAACAGAGCGCACAGTCGAGAAAAAGGTGGGAATTTTGAGCTCCGGGCTGCTTAAAGACAGCAGCTCTGTATGCACTGTCTTGCTGTGCACAAGGGATGCTGCAGCAGACTTGTAGCATCGTGCAGCATGTGAGTGATGCTGCAAGTCTATGCTGCTGTAACAACAGTGAAGTCTTTCCCTGTTTGAGACGGCACAAGCCGTCAGCCATGATTGTCATTCTCTCTTTTCACGACTCCTTGATAGCATCAGGCAGTGACCAGAAGGGATTTGAGGTGCAACCTGATCAACAGCCCAAAGCTGTTGCAGAGTCCTTCAATGATGTATTGGCAATCGCAGCTGACCTCTCAGACGTGAACAATCTTAACAAGACGTGTACAAACCGTGTTGAGATTGTTCATATTTTAGAGGTCAGCTGCATTCAGTAATACATCACTGAACAACTCCGCGGCTAAAGACTTGTTGTTTGACAGCTGCCTTCTGCTGAATTTCTGTGCAGACCACTCATGCTGCATAGAAATGCTTGCTGCTGGCAGCAAATGCTCGACAGAATCTCATCGTCCTGTTTTCAGGGTCTAATGCGCCGGCTACACATCTTGAGCTGCAATCTGTTGCCTGCTTGTAGCACTGTAGTCTCTGCCTTAGTAAAAGCTGTTGAAATAGCGCCAGATCACAGCTCCATCCATGTCAAATGTGTGCATCTTGCGTGCATGTATCCTCACAACCACTCTTACGCTTGTTGCTGTGTCTGCTGGAGTCTGCCAGCCTCCCCTATTGCAGCCCAAGGGCTGTTCTGGTCTTTGCAACACACAGGAGGTGCAGTTCAACCTGGTGTCTGCAGGTCAGCCCACAGGTCAAGAAAACCTACGATGATGCCAAGCAGGGCGGGAAGAAAGCAGTGGCCCAGGGCAAGGACAAGCTCAACAAGGTTGAGTCTGGTGCTGAGTCTGCCTCAAAGGACCTTCAGAAGTCTGCCGACAAAGCTGGCAGCAAGGCACAGAAGCAGGCAGAGTCAGTCCAGAACAAGGGCAAAGAAGTGGGCAAGGACATCAAGTCTGATACCAAGTCGGTCAGCAAAGATGCAAGCAAGGCAGCCGACAGCACTGCTGACAAGGCCAAGAGCAGTGCCAAGGATGTAGGCAGTCAAGGCAAGCAGGCTGGGCAGGAGGTGAAGTCACAGATGGGGTCTGCAGGCAAGCAGGCCGGGCAGGCAGCAGATCAGGCTGGAAACAAAGCCCAGAAGGGCGCTCAGCAAGCTCAGGTGCAGTCAGACTTGGGCTGTACCTGCACCCCCATTTGCAGTGCAGGCCATTGTTTTATGGCCTGCACTGCAAATGATCAGGCCTCCATTGCTGAGAAAACAAACGACTGTCACATGCTTATTGACAGAAACTTAGCAGTGGTATGGTCGACAGCCTTTTGCTGATCAGTAGGAAGGCTTGTCCTGCATCATTGACTTGAAAGGCATTGGTGCTGGGGCTAAAGGGCATTGCAGGAATGCATGGTAACGATGAGGTTACATGACACACCGGCATCATCATGACCAGCCAGTGTGTCAGTGCAACTCATCCTTACCACACATGCCTGCAATGTCCATTGATCCTAGTACCACTGTCTCAACCTTTAGTATGTCTGTGCTGTGTGATGCAATGCGTATACCAGATGCAGCTTTATTGCACTTGAACTGCACACCTGTGCATAACTCAGTCAATCAAGAGATGCTGCAGAGTGAGTGAGCGAGCAAGACAGTGGATGATCAACTGACTTGTGTGCAGCATCTCTTTGCATGGACATCCAGAACCAAGCTTGTACAGATTTATTGGATTATGGTGTTACAGCAAGCAACCAGTTGCATGATATTGCTTTCATGCCTAATTCTCACAACCGCACTCACGAATGTGAGCCTGAATGGCAAGGGAGAGGCTACTGTGTGCATCGCTGCTCTGGAATCAGCTTGTTGTGCTGAAGGTCACAAAGTACCCAGCTCAGGCACAGCCACCTGTGGTCAACACTAGGACCAGCAAGCAATCCCTGTACCAGCTGAGGCAGCCAGTACATTGTGGCTCCAAGCGTGAGCATATCAGGCACACATCAACCAGAGCTGCAATCAGTACTTTCACTGCTCTTTGGAGCAGACGGGTCAAACTCGAAGCTACACACAAGTGGCGTAGAAGACGACAGTAAAGCAAGCAGCTCCGGTACAGTCAATGTGGGTAGGAAGCAGAAGCACCTCAGCTGGTGTTCTTTTGGTTCTTTCCCACCTTTGGCTGTGCCTGAGCTGCTTGCCTTACTGTTAATCTGCAACACGTTGAGTGCTACCAACGGAAACACAACTTAGGCCAACACACCTGTAACCAGCGCTGCAAAAGGGTGACTTATCCAATCCCACAAGTTTTCCTGACTTGTTTGCTTGCTGTGGGGGCAACAACAGTGCTTGCCTGTGTTGCAGTCCAAGTCTGATGGCGCTGGGGACAAGTTCCAGAAGAAGAAGGAACAGGTGGTTGGGGAGTCTAAGGACAACATCAAGGAGGCAGAAGACACTATCAAGGTGAACACCAAGTCGTGCAAAATGATGTGCCATTGAGGCTTGCATTTGAGCATGTGTGGGCCAGATGAATTCACAACCAAACTTGGGTCCAGCAAACCTTGCTTTCACAGCATTTTCGTTACAGTACACGCCTTACTGACATTTGTTGCAATGATTTACCTGCTGTGAAAATTTTTGGTCAATCTGCGGTTACATGAAAAGCATGACTAATGATTGTGTGCAAGCTCTCAGCGACGTGCACCATGCTCTCTACAGCTGTAGGAGGCTCAAGCTTGGAGCCAAGTTGACATTGTAGACATGGTGTGCATCACAGTGCTTGCCAAACATTGCCCCATAGCTGCTTCCCGCTTACCGACGGCACTGTGTGCAACACAACTGACAGCATTGCTGGCGTTTTTTGTGCTGCTGTATGTGTTGCAGCTATTCAGTAAAGCTCGTAGCTAGCAGTCACTATTGTCTATTGGTGTTCAACAATGATGTGATGAAGGGGGAAAGCGCAGCAAATTTTGTAGGCAGACATGGTAATGACTCTGTCTGTCATGCAGAAGAAGGGCAATGCCAATGGCAGCAGAGCTGAGCCTAAAGCTCCATCGCAAGAGGATGTAAAGCAGCAAGCCAAAGAAGCTCGCAGTTGGATAAAAGCTTGGAGAAAGAAATAGCCAGTCAAGACAAATGCTTTGATTCCAGTGGAAGCTATGTGCCATTGTTTGTCAGTCCGTCGCTAACAGTTGCTGAGTAGATGTGTGCAATCACAGCAGTCATGAGCATGCTGCTTACAAACATTATGAATTGCAGATACTAGTCAAACAATAGAACGGGCATTAGAGTTGCGTTCAATATTTTCACAAGATCACACTGCATCAGGCGTCGTTTGTGGGACGCCTTGTATTGTCAGTTGAAGGCCTTAGGCTCAGCTGTCAGATGCTGTTACAACAGCTGATGTCACCAGTCATGGTAACTTTCCCCCCGGCAGCTCTCACAGCAGCAGGCTACTAATCTTGAGGGGGGAGACTTTTGTTAGTTACTGAATGGCTCCGTTTCAAGCTCAGCGGGACACATCGACTCAAGGATCAGAATCTCACACAAACAACGGGGCCCAGAGTGCAGTACTTAAGGCAGTGCTGGCTAGCCTCCTCTGAGCCGCACAGCTTGGCTCGGAGCAGCAAGCAGTCATTTCTTTGAGGTTGGTTGCCCCCGAGTAGGAGATTGTGAGAGCAAGGAGGCAGTGAGAGCTCGAAAGGTGATGTATAAGGCGCCTGGACATGCTTTAGACAGTGGCAAGGGCCAGACAAAAGCTGCGCTGGCGGCAGAGAAGGACGAAGTTGCCAAAAGGTTCGCAGGGGCGCTTGTTATCCGCACAGATGGCGCAATTCGAGCCCCTGTTGTCACTCTCCAAGGGGAGAAGGCAAATCTTTACAACGTCATCGAGAAGCATTTGCGAACCGACGCTGTTGTTGGCGCTGAACGCTTCTGGAAGCTCATACGCGCAATGTATAACCCTAACTTGGACACTTGGAGGCCTCGAGTAAACGGAGTCCAGTTGAAAGCTTTACAAGGGGCGCGTTTGCCTGAGACAGACCAGGAGTGGCATTGTGTCAAAGTCGTGTTGGACACTATCGCGGACTGGATACGGGAAGACTCTTCTCCCGAAGCCTTCCTGCAAGAGCTCAAAGAACTAGTTGCATACTGTGAAAACTGGTGGGATAACAGGACAAAGCGGGAAGGTAAATGCTTGACTTTTCCAAATGGCCTTATTTTCGACTGAGCAATGTGCATCTCAGAAGAATGGTCAAGCCGCTCACAGCCATGCATGTCTTTAGGCGTTTGAATTCTCAAGCCACAAAAATCCTACACATGCCTGCAGGTGGTAGCGGCACAATGAGTCATGGCGGGCCAGGTGGCAACAAGCGTTCTCTGCCCAGTTCAGCTCTTGGAAACTCAAAACGACAGAACTTGAACATCTTTGCCCCACATGGTGCGCTTACTGCTCCTGGTGTGTACGAGTGGTCCATGCTGTCATCACTCAAGACACACCACAACTGTCCCCTGCTACTTCCATGCACAGCAGCAAGCTCTGGGCTCCAAATGCATGCTGATACATGCTTGACCACTGACAGTTTGTAATCTTACTTGCACTGTTCGCTCATTTCCACCTGTTGCTGCCTGTGCTTTGCTTTCTTGTGTAGAGTAGCCTCTGCATGCCTGCAGGTTTCCCAGGAGGTGCTCTTGTACCAGATTTGGTCAACCATTCTCATCAGATGTTTGCTTCTCACCAAGGGGACTCACTGCGGGAGCTAGCCAGTGTGGCAGTCGACAACCCAATGACAACTGAGGGCTTGGTTGACCCCTCAGGTGACCATTCTTGTCATGCAAAGCAATGCATTCAGCATCAGTCGGGGCGCATCATCAAGGTCTGCCCGAGGGTTGCAAATTGTCACTGTCATCACCATCACGGAAGGCACCTCATGGTCATGGAAAGCAGCCCTATACTGCTCTCTCTTCTATAGCAAACAAAGTCTGTTGTGACAGTGGACCAAGCTACAGTCAGACAGCCATATCTAGCATCATTCTTCATGGCCCTCTACCCCCATTCGACACTTTTGCCCTGCATGTTCTCAGCTCAGCGTACACTCAAGAATTCACAACACTGTGATGGTAAGTTTTTCGAAGATTGAAATGTCTCTTCTTAGTCTGGCATTGCCAAAACTACAGACAACCCTTTGTTATGTAGCAAACACAACACATCTGGTTTGTAGCTGTTCCGTTGCTACCTTAAGCGTTATTTCAGTGTTTGGCTGTGTTTCATTAATAATGATTGTGGTGCTACTGTTTTGTGAAAATGTGTCTTGAGCCCTTCATAGTGCTTGTGTGTACAAACTGAGTTATGCCACTGTTTATTGGAGTCACTTTGGCATATTCAAACTTGGCACCAGACTTGGGGTACTCAAGTTTCAGGTCAACTATGAAAATGCCAAAGGCGACATGACTTGCTTTGCACACAAGGGCACTCTGTGAGGGCTCAGACACTTTGAGCTCATCGCAATTACCCAGCCAATGCTCAAGCTCAGCCAATCTTGCGCTAACTAAGTGGTTGCAAGCCAATGCTGCAGATCAATCAAGCATCATCAGTTTCGAATGTGCATGCGCTCTCGTCATGATCTGCGAGGCATGCATACTGATGATGGAATGTCATTGATGATTATGGTTTGGCCATACCTATTCATCTGCAATCACCAATGCTGAGTACACATGCAAGCCCAAAGTGCATACATGCCTGTCTGCTCTGAACCCCATCTCAGTGCCATGCCCACCATTGGATACATTTGGCTACACTCAAATGGCTGCAGTTGCAATGTTGTGTGCTTGACCAGATCTCGTCCTTGCTGGACAACAATGCATACCTGCGTGCTTGCATGAAAAATAGAACAAGTGAATGGATGACATTGCAGGTGGCGGCTACATGGACCTAATGACTGCTGAGCAAGCAGGCCATTTCCTGCAGTCCCAGGCCAATCACCAATCCAGCAGCCTGGCCAATGGGGACTTGCCACACGCCCATCACACGCAGGCCACCCACAATGGCCACCAAGTTGCTGCTGGTCTGGCTCAGGTAACAACCAGTTCCAGTGACTTTATGCTACGTGCACAAGCCTTGCAGGCACTGTTGGCTTTGATTCAATATAGGTACTCCATGCATGATTCATGCTAGGTTGTTGCAAAGGAGGGCGCTTTTCAGATTGCACAGATTGAACTAGATCCATGCAGGAGAGGTCTTGTCCTCTCAGAGATGGGGGGGGGGGGGGTGGTGGGGGCCAGATTCAGAGGCAGGCCTCCTTGCAGTCCAATCTGTTGTGAGCAGCTTCACCTTGGTGCTTGTTCTTCCTGTGTTCCATGCCTTCAGGTTTGAAGTGGGACCTAACCGGCAGTGTGTAAGCTCAATAACCTTTCTTCACCTGCATGCAGGCGCCAGGCCAACAATCGCTTGATCATCACCCTGGCCATCATCACCATGCGCATGAACCTGGGGCCTCTGCTCGCCACAGCCCACATGGCCAGATGCAGCACGGCCAGAAGATCGTCACCCTCAATGTTGGAGGCCGCCGCTTTGTGACCACAGCCGCCACACTGTCCTCAGTTGAGGGCTCCTTTCTTTGGAAGCTGGTCACTGCGCAGCAGCAGTCCACTGCTGCGCCCCGGGCGTCGCTTTCTGGGGAGTTCTTCATCGACAGAAACGGCAAGGTAAATCCAGTCTGGCAGTTTTGCACTCTTGACCATGATGGGGACAAGTATCATGACAGAGATGCGAAGATCGAATGTTTGACTTGCGTTGGCAAGCTTTGGATTAATTTTGTGGTATTCACTGGTGGCATTGTCTGTCTCTGTTGGCTTCTGCCTTGTCCCTTGACCCTGAGCTTATATGGCTCCCGCTTGTAAGTATGCTATATGTATGCTGCATGTTCTGTCATGCCTCGTTTTGGCAGCTGTGACTCCCAACACACATGACAAGTGGCGAATGACTGCTGCCAATGGAAGGCTTCTAAGACAGCATTGCAGCCTGATAGATACTTCACCTGCACATAAAAGCTATGCCAACCTAGGCTCACGTGCAAGCTTAGTGTGTCATGTGTCTTGAGTCCGAGCTTCATGCTCTGCCAGACATCTGCAATTCTCTTTGTGACATTGACTTAGAACCTTTCCATCAACAGACCTGGCAAGGAAAACATTGTGTTTGGCAGAAAGGATTGCCACACATGCCATGCATGTGCGGATGACAATTTCACAAACAGATACTACATGCGCAAATGAAAGCCCAGTCAGCTCAGATCTGAGCAGTTGAACCTTCTGTGTGGGAAGCGAACACTTTATCAAGTGAAGACAGGTCTGCTGCACATCACTGGCCGAGCATGGGAGGCTTCACTGGCTGAGCTTGCCTAAACAAGCACACATGCACAGCTGGTCATTGTGTAGCAGGCCTGTCTAGATTGTTCGACGGTGCTACCTGCCCTTTGCAATGTCTATCTTCTGTGTTCAGAAGAACTGGCATGCATGTACGCAAGTGTGATTGTGGTTACTGATCTTTGCGGAGCACATGACTGGGCATTACAGACTGTGTGACAGACGCCACACTCACTTTCCGATGTATGACCTTGCCGTTGACAGGACACTCCATGCCACAGCTTGGCCCTCCCTTGAACCTGGTGGAACACTCCAATGAGCCTTACTTCAGCCATTCTTGTGCTGCAGGCAGGAGGAGTGGTTTTCTGTATTCGCTTGCTGTGTTTCCAGCTGCTGTTGCAACATCAAGCACAGCAAGCATGAAAAGCAACCCACTGCTCCTGTTTGCACCACAAAAATCTGCAATGAGGCTGCTCGGAGGCTGTCTTGTCGCACCCATGCTATGCTTACTGTCGCCAATTCAATCGGGACTTGGACTCCATCTAAGATACCCTGCGCTAGGTTAAATTCCAGCTGTGGTTGCAACAGCAAGCATAGCAAGGTGCTGAGCAACCTAGGCACAACCAGCACAGTCACTGAGGCTGTGTGAGCTCAGTCCTGTGTCCTGCCTGAGAAGCTGTATGAGCAGCTAAACAGAAATGCAGCAGCAATCATGTCCTGCTCTGGCAGCTCGTCCACACCATACAGCTCATGTTGACTAGCTGGACATCATGGAAAGCATTGCAGGACCACAAGTGTCGCAGGAGCACAAGCTTTGCAGGTTTTGACAGCTGAAGCAACTGCTTCCAGCCAGACCATGGCAGGCAGAACTGCAGCATTGTGAAGAATGTGTAGCGTTGCTTCTGCTCCTGCTCAGTCAGGTGACATGGATTGTACAAGGTGGAGACCATCGGAGATAGCTTCATGGTGACTGCAAACACTACGCAAGTCATGGTGACTACGCAGCCAGACTGGTCAAGTTTGCCCTCATTGCTTGGAAATCACCAACATCCTCTGTAGTCTTGACTGGAGTTATAATGCATTCTCAGTCCCGATTGCCCTTGCAGTTGTTTGAGTACATTCTGGAGTACTTGAGGACAGTGCGGTTTGGAGAGGCAGACCAGTCCCTGGCACTGCCTGCTGATCAAACCGAGCTAGCACAAATTGTGAGAGAGGTAAGCAACCTGATGGTGTGTCTCTACAAGGTGTCGTTTTTTGTTTCACGCATGCAAGCTCTGTTATGCGCATGGGGAAAACAAAGTTCCGTTTTTTAGACCCCACAGTAAATTGTTTTCTGACATGTCATCAAGGGCAGGTTGGGGCAAGCCCTGCCGAGGGCATGCGTCTTGGTGGGAGCTGCTCAGGTCATATCTCTTTGGTGCTCATCCTCTTAATCTATTTAGCTGACGCTGAAATGTCTACAACCCTCCTTGCATGTCTGTGTCGCCAACTGCTTGCCAGCAGTGCAGTACATTGTCAACAAAAATGCTGTACTATAGCGTCATCTCTGTGCTATATATTCAGTCCAGGAGGGTGGAACCAGGGTGCTGCTGTCAAACAGCACGCCTACTTGTGACAGCAGTGTTGCAGTTGCTAAGCTGATTTCAGCTGGCTACGTTTGCACATCTTCGTAACATGCAAGCAGGTAACACAGCAGCAAAGACAACACTGTTGCGCAACACTGGTCCATCATGGGCATCAATCCCATTGCCCTTACTGAGCATCTGCAAGGTTCCACTTTTTGCTGCTGGAACTCCACCGTGTGATGCTGCAGGCTGACTTCTTCGGCTTGCCTGGCCTAGCTGACAAGGCCTCTGCAGGGCTGGAGGCTGACCCCACCCATGGGCAAGGGGAGGCAGGGGGGTCCAGCCATGCCGCCCCTGCAGGCTGCCAGTATGACAGTGTGTACCTAGAGACTGGCTTTCACCCTGTCAAGAGCGAGTTCAATGTGCTGCAACAGCAGCAGGCAGCCACCATGGAGGTAACACTCGGTCATTGTGTATACTGCTTTTCCCATGCAATACACATTCACAGGTGCAACGGTGTAGCTGTCCAGGTGACAGTCATCTGGTCCCACACATGCTTGATTTGAGAATGTAAAACATCTCAATATGTGTATGGGTTTGGCTGCCTCATAAGCTCTAGGTCATCAGATACTGTGCCAACCTTGCGCAAGTTATGGTCCTGCTGCATTGATTGGTGAAGTCAACTGGGGAGAGACAATGGTGCTGGTCATTGTAGGCAGGCAAATATGTGGGTACAGTAGTTTGCTGTTGATTGTCCGTGATCACCTAGTGCATCGTCGACACTCTTGCACACTGCAATGCTGCCGCGTGGATAAGTGGGGTCAATTTTTGTGTTGGGGATGGGAGGTCTGCTTGCATAGTGTCCTGCTGTTGATTGTGGGATTGAACTCCCCACAACTACAACACTGACAGCGATTCCCCCCATGCATCTGCATAGCAGTGCATGCTGTAGAACAGCAGCTGTTTTGACTGCTAATCTTAAGTAGCAGAAGGCTCAGGGATGCCTGCACGAACACATTTGTGTGACATGCATTGTGCTGATAATACACATCAAGGTCAGCAAGTGCCAGCTGTCAATGTTGCATGTCACTCGATGCATGTGCGGATTTTGCAGGAGTTGACCCGGGAAATACAGTCAAGGCAGGCAAATGGGTTCAATGTTGTCAAGTACACAAGCGGGGTGGCACATGACACGTCTGCACCGCAGGCCACCTTGACCAATTTGCACTTCTTTGTGTTGTTACAGAAGTCTAGTGCGTGATGCGAGTTTTGGCATCAGTGTTTAGTTTTGCTGGAGCTATGTTCTTTGGGGATGTTCTTTTACGTAAATAAAAGATTACGTCAAAGAAATATACGGAATCTATATATCTGTAGTTGATTAGCTGTTCTGAGACTGCAGCCAAGACTTGAGGTCGCTGGGTTGCTGAGAATTGATTTCACTGTTTTGACCTGACTACTGAGCTTTATTGTTGATCCACGTCATACTACATAGGCGCCCAGCTCATTGGTAGCTTTTGACCTTGTATGTACATTTATTTGTCTGCCTTTAGGATGTGTAGATTGTGTGCTGATGGTCTATGTTTTTGTCATGCTTGTTGAATGCTGCTTGAAGGCTTGCAAATTGAGGAGCAGGTCCCATCGATTTATGTGCCAGAACAGTTGTTTTGGGGTGTACATTTTCATGCAACGCATGCCTCATCCTGAGAGGTATCATATGATCAGCAGCAATACAGCATGGTGAACCATTAGTATGTTGAGCCGACAGTAGAAATGATAGTGTTTGAAGCTAGGAGACTTTTAGACAAAGTTGCAAGTTTTCCATACAGACGATCAATCGGTTTGAGGATGCTACGATCATGTCAAGGGGAAGTAGTGTAATGAGTAAACCTTGTTGATCAGAACTGCTGTGACTGCAGTATATAAAGACAACTTTACAGGTGCACAAATTGTTTGCATTGACAGCCAAACATCAAAGTTGACAAAACTATGGTCTATTGCACCAGGTTTCTTCTGTAAGCCACGTCACCATTGAGCAAAGGGCAGAAGCTTAAGGTACTATTTCTAAAGCCGAATTGGATAAACTGAATGGAGATGGCTGTTGCAGAATCAGCTCTACAGGCCTTTATGCCAGCTGCAAATGCTCGAGCGAACTCCCTAGTGATTGATCAAGAGTGCTTTGAGCATTGTTGCTGCCATCCTGTACTTGTTTTGCATCAGGCAAACTGTCATGTAAGGCTTGACCTGGCGCATCAACTGCTTGTGCAAAAGCTTCACTAGATTCCTGCCGCTTTGATAGCCGTTGAATATCAACATTGTGATGTGCCTCTGAGCTTGAGCACCCTTCTTCACCTGCAGAGTCTTGACTTGTCTTGAAGCTAGCATTCTGGGACTGGGAACTGCTTTTGGAGGTGGAAATATCGTCAGGCTGAGCAGTAGCTGATTGATGCGCTGGTCCAGCATGACCCTCTGTTTCATTCACAGCTTCTTCCTCACTGCCCTCCTCTGCCTGCTCTTCGTCTGATGATGACGGAGGCAGGTCCATGTTTGACATGTAGTCAGCACCTACAGCAACATTAACGGATGCCAAAATGAGTCCACAGCATAGTGACAACCATGATATGTTAGCACTTCTGTCAGTACTTTGTCCCACATGTCCTCCATGCATAAATTGACTGCTTTCAGAAAGCCATGATTCAGACAAGAGCTCAGCCCAGCTGAAAAGGGCCTTACCATCAGAAACTTTTGCGGGGACACTGGCCAACTGTTCAAGGTATTGGGTTTGGACTTGGATTACTTCAGCACTGGTAGGACAGGCTGCATACCGGTCCAACAGTTCCTCATTTGTGGACAAGAAGCTGTGACCCCTGCAGCCATTCCATTGTGGCTCTTTGGGGTCGAGATCAGGTTGCATGCAAATTCATGTGCATGATGGAGCTCTCTGGAGCTCTTCAAAAAACTCTAGAAGGCTGAGATTCAGCTGTTGCAGGAAGCTGATCGCTCTTTTCAGAAGCAGGTACACGATGTCATGTGAGCGTAACAGAAGCAGGTGTTAGCAATCACTGTACAGTACTGCTGTGGATCCAGATGCTTGACAGCACGACATGCCTGGCCTGTTTAGACTACTCATGGGGCTGTCACTTGCGTGTGCGAGGCTACAGTCGTGCAGTGATGTGTCATGCTGTAGACAAGACCGTCTCCACTGTCCATTGCAGTGCATGATCAAACAAAGTTGGCTGATGTTACAGTATGCAAATGCACAGGAGCCTGCAACCCTGGGAAACTTGTATGCAAGGTAGCAATGATAATATGGACAGCCCATACCACTTGAACCTTGACAGCACACTGGTTGCAGCATCTGGCCAGCCGCAGATGAACAGGGCAGCCGCAAAGGCCTCTGCACATGACAGCTTGCATGGCTTGCCTGCAAAATCAGCAAGGTTCAGCAAGTGCTGCATTCTGTTGTTGCTTTGTGTGAGTGGCAAACCGCTCAAACGTGCGCATCATTGCTTGTGTTCACCTGTGCTGTTGCTGCACATAATCTAAGTCAATGATGGCTGAGCATGAAGAGTGTGTGAGCATGCATGCAAAGTGAGCACCTGCTCAGCAATTCAGACTTCACCATAATTTACAGGATTTGCTGCCACAAGCCACGGTAGCAATCTTGGTGCAGCTCCACGTATTTTGCCTGCACAATGTGAAGATGGCAACGAAGTTTGATCCAGCCAAGATGATACAGCTTTTGTTTGGCTTGTGGATGGACAAGCTAGGCTCACCAAAGGGGACCTGTTCCAGCTTGTTCCAGGAACAGTCAACAACGGCGAGTCCTTTGGCTCCTATCAACTCTTTGTCGTCATTTGACACGCAGCACTTGCCGTTGGGACTTAGGATGACCCCCGGAAAGGGGACGCCTAGCCTCAGTTCCGAAACAACTTTCTGCCTGACCAGCTTTGTTCCAGTACAGCGTTTCTTGTCGCATTGCCCCAGGTCCCACATAGATAGTCTGAACGGGATGACATACTCATGGCTTGTCTCATCGCTGCTGTCCGGACTCACAGAACTTCTGTTGTAGTTGCCTCCTGCCCATGCCTCTCGCAGGTTGCTTCTGCCGCGATGCGATTCGTTGCTTTTGCCTTTGGCAGACGACCTAGACCCTTTGCATTTTTGTTGCGGCATCGCTGTTGTCAAATGAGTCTACACTGTGTTCCAAAAAAAAATTGCTAGTCTTTTTCAGAACGTTTGTACTGTGTCAGAGTTAATGTCAAACTCTGGGTCAAATGCATGTGGAGGGTTTCTTAGTCTATGCTATCTGTCTGATTATTGATGTGTTGCATTCTGTCTGTTGGGCCCCTGTTCGTCCCCAGGAAACACAAACATACATAGTACGAATCAGTGTTCAGCAGTTCAAAGCACACGGATCATACACGCCATGCGTGCACAATGTTTTGTATGTTTAATGTCCTTAGAACCATCTGGGGGCCAACAGACAAGTTTCTGTTCAACGTCGCTAGTTCAAACATGCTTGACCAGTGAAAGATACTGGGCATACACATACTCAGGCTGCAAGGTCCTGAATAACACAAGACTGCTAAATTGTTATCATATATGACTGTCATCCTGAAAGTACTTGAATACACAATCCAGTGCTTTTCTTTTTCCACAATTGAGGCAATATCAACTTGCTGCAAAAGCTGCCGCGAACGACGTGCAAGGCAAGATTCCACATGACAACAAAATTTGGACAAACGGGGCTTGAGTCACAACCCACGTGCACATGCGTGAGAATGGTTTACTTTTAAATTAGTAACATATGCATGTAGAAGCTACACTTCCGAAGATGTGATCTCGAATCCGGTAGTCTGGTGAAATGTGGTCTCATGTGCTGCAGTCTAGCAAGCTTGGGAGTTTGCTCCCAGGGCTGCTAAACAGAAAGTCCCGCCCTTCGGCCCAGCGGCGGGATTCAGATGTCAGGTGACATTCCTCTTCTGCAATTCTGTGGCCAGGCTCGCAATAATCGAATCCTTCCGACAGACCCTCAGATCTGGTCAAGAAGCCGTTTGCAGCAAGGAAGCTTTACAACGTACATAAGCTGCTCCGCACTAGCGTCACGAGCCGTGCGAGCGCAACATGTCTTTACTCCAGACGGGTCCGAGATTGACAACCTCAAGCACTACGCAGGTGGGGCTTCAAATTTGACTTAATTGCACACAAAATTGCATCAGACATCAGCTCCTTACAACATCATCCCCCAGGGAGGCGTCAGCTGCCACAAAATACCACTGGCATCGAAAACCGATGCTGGCATGCAGATGAAGGCTGTTGCATTCAGGCAGCAAATGCCCAGGACAGGCAGGCATATTTCTCAAACCGTCAGATGCCAAGCCCGACACACAGGTCACACTGTCCAACTTTGCCTTGACATGCTTTTGCTTTAACTGTGATGCAGATCATGCTTGACATGTGCAAACACCAACGCCTTTGTAATGCAGAGGCACCTCAAGTGGTATCACGGCGACAGATACTTCAGCTCTGCTCGATATCTGGTGCTCTTGCTGTGCTTCCCCAACAAGCTGTCGCTGCATCTAAAGGTTTGTGTTCCTGTAACGAAAAAGTGTAGAAAATCTTGGTAAGCTGCTGACATTGTGGCCAATATGTAGGCCCAGCAGGGTTCAACGCAGCTAAAGATTCTCAGGATGGCTACCAGTTTGTGTATCCTTTTGGCTGGCAAGAAGTGTCTGTGGATGGGACAGATGTTGTCTACAAAGACATCATTGAGCCTTTGGAAAGTGCTAGCGTCACCATTTCCAAGACTGATAAGTCGAGTGTTACTGACTTTGGCAACCCTTTGGAGGTGATGCATCAGATCCTTGCCCCCTAGTAATAACATGCGTGGACTACCAAAGTAACAAAGTTTGCAAAGTTCAAAACCTTTTCTTGAGTGGGTCGCACAGCAAAGTTTAAACAATATTCAGTGCAGATGGCATTCACAACAGGACCCTGTGGGCAAATAATTGCAGGTAGCGCAACAGTTGACAAACGAGGTTCTGACACCCCGTAGTCAACAGGCCAAAGTGCTGGGAGTCAACAAGGTAAGTGATGCTTGACTGCTCGGAAGTTAATGTAAAGCATTGTACTGATGCTTCATAATTGCTTGCGGGGTCGTGATGCATAAAGAATACAGTGTGTGCAAGGCTGGCACAGAGTTTCTGTATATGTGCAGCGTGAAATTGATGGGCGAACATACTATGAGTTTGAGTTTGCCACAAAGGCAAACACATACATCAGGCATGCCCTTGCCGTAGTTACTGTCGCTAATGGTATGACTCCTCTCATTGCTTGATTCCAGCTCATGGCATCAACAGCATGCCTGCCAGACCTCTGCTCTTTCAGGGCGTTAGCTGCAACCTTTGTGTCGAGTTGCTGGCGCTTCATCTGCATAATAAGCTGTTGGAGGACTGAGACAGTAGTGCTGTCTGCAGGCAAGTTCTACACGTTGACCACCGGTTCAAATGAGAATCGATGGGAAAGATGAATGAAAACTAGACTGGTTGAGGTTGTCAAGTCTTTCCAAGTAGCTGAGCGCTTTACTGGATGAGTTCGTCATCACTGGGTCAGTGTTGTCAGCAGTCTTGCTTTTTTAAGCACATGCACAGTGTGCCCGTAAACGCTTGGCACGCCATTGAGTGACAATTTTTGATACAGTCCCAGAGTAGATAGTTGTCCAGTGCTGCTGTTGTGCTTACTTATGAGGGTAGGTATGCCAATCGGATTTACCTAGATGAACTGTTTCGCTGCGCATTATGCACACAACCCAGAAAGCACTTGGGACACCGAGTTGTGTGCCTCAGTGTATTTGAAGCTAAAACGGATCATGATCCAGCAACACTTGCTTGTGATTGTGCACTTTTGTTGCAAACATCCACACACAGTCAGGCTGCAAAGCCCCTGTCTCCTCATGAGAAGAGGTTGGCGGGTGTGGTTCACATTGTTGTATGTAACGCTGGAAGGAGAAGATGGTCTTGACAGGCAAGCCAACAAAATTGATTACTCAACAAATGTGTCCAGTTGCCTGCTGCCTGATGCCCGTGGCTGGCAAGCCCTTCTAGCTAGCAACTCTCAAGCTTCAGCCACAGCTCACCCTTGCCCAGAGGCAGACTGAAAGCAATTGCTGCTACATAATCTTTGCTACGCTGCAGCAGGCACCCTCTGGCGTGGTTTGTTCACACACAATACCTCGGGATCGCTGCAGACTTTATGAAAGTGAGGCTCTTCTGTTGATATAGGCATGTCCATTACTTCGTCTCCCACTTTGGACATTATGATAGCTGCTTTGTGCTTAAGCTCGCAGCCGGCAGCGATTTAATTTTTTTTACTCACAGCTGCTGCACGCCGCCAGCCAGTAACACCTTTACCGCCTGGCATTCAATTCACTTCATGAAATGTTATATCGTGAAAACAGTTGATTTGATATCTGTGATATTCTCTCACGATCCAGGCATGTTACCAGATTGGCATTTTACCAAATTGGGATGTTGTCCAAACAAGCTTCCAAATGTTGAATTTACTAATGTAACCAATAATTCCATCGCCTCCTCCTCAGCTTCTAGATTTTGCGCGCGCAAACAATTGTGACAAGTTGACTGCGCCAAAGCGGTTGCTGCCCTCTTCCTCATACTGGCGTTCTGGTCTCAAGTCGTCACGGTATGACGGCAAGCGCTTCCAGCTATACTTTGCAGGCCTAGGACTAGGACATTGAGCTTTCTTTGGTGAGCTTGCTGCGTCAGTGCGTCAGCTGCCGCAATTGAACCTGACCTTGAGGCCCCCTTTTCAAAGTACCTGCAAGTCCATGACGCCCCTGCCGCTGTACAGAGCGCCGCGATGCCGTACAGGCTAGGTGCTGATCACTACACGGGTTCACAGAACAAAGTGCACACATGCTGATTGTAGCTGCATTGCAAGGCCTGGCAGGGAGGCGAATGAATCGACCTTGTCTAGCATCAGCAATGCCACGGCAAGCGATTTTGGAGACCTTGACCAAGCCAAACAACCTGTATACGCCAGAGCTTTTGGGCAGTTAATTCATCAGCTGGACCCTGCATCAGCTAATCAGTCAACTTTGCTTAGGGCCTTCACGAACAGCATTGCGATTCGTGATGACTGTGCTTCTCACAATGCTGAAGATTACACTGGTCCCTTGAATGAGCTTATGCATGCTGCTGGCTTGGATGGGTCGTACGTGAGGGCTCATGAACAGGTGCAGCTGCAAAATCAGTCCATGGGCTGGCACTGTTCCTACTGAATGTAGGCTTTTGGTCTGTATGCTATTATGTTCCATCAGCAGCTTGTTATTGTAGCTGCTTCAGGTGTTGCAAGCCCTGAGCAGCATGCGTCACTAAGTTGACGCGACACTGAAACAACGATTCACCAGGCAATCCAGTGGCCAGCCTGGCAGTTGCCCTCAAATGGATCATACCAGGCATTGAGTCCAAGTGCTTTATGTTGAACGTTCCATCTGAATATCATTCCAGGTCATCAGTTTGACAGTATGTTTACCTGAGTAATTGCTAAGTAAGGAAAGTACATGGTCTGCAAGACACTTTTGGGTGCGCCTCCCCTTACCTAGCAGTACATTGCCTGCAGGTCAAACATTGCAGCTGTCAGTACAAGACGTGCAAGGAACCCTTCGCCAGCTTGCAAGATGTTCCGCCGGAAGACCAGGGGCATATGCAACGGGCATATCGTCAACAACCTACACATGCGCTCCAAGCATTCTTGTCCCTCTTCGAGCAGCTGCTGCACATGAGTATGCTGCAAACCCCAGGACCCTTAGTCAAGCAGCAGCTCAGCAAGTTTGGTTGTGCAAGTCCTTTGACACATTGACCAGTTTTGTGCGGAGAGCATTGTTGGTGTTCATGATGCCATGCAATTCACCTGCCAGGTACACTCACCTACAATGTGCTATACTGTCCACTTTGCTGCATGGTATGTACTGCACTGGAGTTGCCATGAACACTGATGTTACTATACCTGTGACTGTGCCCTGCATCTCTTTGCATGTGCTCAAGGTGGAAGGCATTTTGCCAGTATACTCTAGCCCAAACAGTCACCCAGAACAATACATTGTGCAAATGCAGGCATAGGTTGTGGTCTTGATGGCCTGTGTCATTTGCAGGCAGCATGACTGCAATTGCATCCCTCCTTTTTTGGGTCTGCTTACCTGGGTCAAGTAAACACATCTGAAGCAGCCCAGAACCTGTCAGCAACTATAACCTGCCAGCATCAGTACAAAAGCAAGCTTTTGAAATGGCTGTTCAGGATGCTCTGCAAGATAAAGCAGCATTGCCCAGCGATGCAATGCCCAGGGGCGTCTGCAGTATCCCCGGTGTAGTCAGTGTCCTGGCGGCTGCTGCCATCTCAGCTCAATAAGCTGCAGCCATATCAGACGGCTTTGCACAAGTACACCTTTCCCCTGCCTGACTGCGCTGCTGCCCTCATTTGGAAGGTAATGACAAGCAGTCTTGTTAGCAGCCTGTTTCTACAGACCTGCAAAGCCTCATTATATTACGGCTGTTGGACTCCACTGCATGTGTGTGCAGGCAAACAGTGTGCCACTTCAACTGTTCTGCGCAGTGGCACGTTCTGCCTAAAATGTCCCCTCTGCAATAGGAGAGGCTGCCCTTTCTGCAATACCACAATCATTTGGAAGTCACCCATGCAGTCCCACAGCTCATGTATCATTTACGCTACTTTGTGCACACAGACACTGCGCTGCACAAGTTCACATATCAAAAGCCTATGAGCAGCTTAGGACGCTGGCCTTTTGTCAAGCTTCAGCACACACACTGCACAAACTCACGCTGTCTTTTGTAGTAAACTGCGTGGCACTCTTTGACAAGCTTCTGCACTACACTGCACAAACTCGCAATGTCTTTTGTATGACACTGCGTGGCACTCTTTTTCAGAACATTGCATGGGTACTTTCGAGCTTGCAGAAGCTTGCTGCAGAAGTTTGTGCATTCCAACCTGCAAAAACTGTTTGTTCCAACTGGCATAACACTTGTTCTTTCTTTGAAGAAGGAATGAATGTCTGCTCTGTGTCTGACTATGGGCCGACGCTCTCAAAATCCCTTGTTCATTGCATCATGATCCTTCTAAGATCCAAGATTGAGCAGCAGAGGAGCAGTCACTCAGTGGTATGAGTGCTCATGCAGCACATACAGACTTCCTCTATGGCCAAGTGTTGGATGATTCTGCCTCCTTCACCTGTTCTCAAGGACCAGCAACAAAGGACTGCAACCAAACAATAGCTACATCGAAAGGCAATGACAGCCAGTGCCTTGTGCCTTCTCCAAAAGCTGCCTGTTGCTCACAGGCTGCCGAATCAGTTTTGGCGGTTGTGGGAGACTGTGCAACCGTGTTGGAAGGCCCAGCTGGAGAGCAGTTTGTCATGCTCCATGGCTGCTACATATGCAAAACATATAGCTCACGCTTGCAACACAGCCCTTCAATCTACAAGCGGTAACTTTTTGACCCAAAAGGAACCTTAGGAGGTGGCACACCCCCAAGAATCATTGTGCAATGAACTTCTGTAGCATTGTGAAGCTGCCATCTGAACCAGTGAAAGTGCTGAGGTTACTGCAATACTGTAGTTTTCAACAGCAATGTCACATTTGTTTCTGTCTCTACCCAAGACAGTTTCAAGTAACAAGTTTGATGGAAGTTTGTCAAGACATGTAGAACTTGTCAGACTCTCCATTCTTCAACAACAAATGTGTTTCATGCATTTGCAGTGAGCCAGGTTGTAGGCATCCATAGTAGGCTGTAGCTACATATGTATACCTTCTACTCTCAGTACCTTACAAACATTAGATTTCAGGGTGGTTGTGCGCCTCATGGGTCAGGACTGGGAGAATTGATTTAGGAAGGATACTCATACACCACCATCATTCTTGTAGACTTACCATGAAATCATCATGGTAAATACGTCAAGCTGTCTCCATAATGCACTTATTGCTCATACCTCATGCTCACACACAGTTACATGCTTGTACAGCCTGTGTACAACCTTAAAAGCACAGCTGACCTCTAGACACTATGTCTCAGTAATTCATATGGCCTGGCAAGGCCACACTGCTATCCACAGAATATCTGCTGTCTTTGCATGTTAGAGTCGCTTCATGTTCAGTGCCTCTGGGTGGTAAAAGGTCATCTCGTCATAAACAGCAGCTCTCACCCCAGCTTCATTCAGTTTGTCCTCCTCTACATCATACACAAAGGCCCCTGCACCAGCGCATAGTTCCAGCCACCTTATGGGCGACATTCACATGACTGCTTGGTGCCCCACGCAGCTACGTGTTGTTGTGCATACAAATGGAGTGCGTTTGTGTGTGTGTGTGTCAGCATGTATCTGAACAGCGTGTTGACACATATAGTCTGCGTTTGTGGGCGTTGCATTGCACGCTGCGCGAGCGTGCCACTCAAGGTAGCATTTACGGGTTCATTGAAGCATGTGGGGCATCAAAGCTGATATGGTAGCGTTAGGCTGTGCGTGCCTGCAAACATGCTCGTGGCACGGCCGAGTTTTATCAAAGGCACTGCATGGCTGCAGGCAGCCTTGCAAGTCACCTGTTCTGTTTTCACTGCTGGTCCCACACAAGTCATGCAACAGCTTGCAGTGACCAAAGGCACAGACTAAGCTATGATCACAGTGGAATTTTGAAGCACACACGGCAAGCTTCCTGAGAGGCTACCAGTATGCTATCAAGCCTATGACAAAACCCCCACAGGGTCCTGCAACAGCTGGCAAAGTGGGTGTGACGAGGGCATACTTGGGGCGGATGGCTCAGAGGCGGGGTCATGCAGCTGGGCCAAATAGGGGTGCTGCAGGGCCTCCTCAACTGTGATGCGCTTGCGGGGGTCAAACTGAAGCATGCGCTCCATCAGGTCTATGGACTTGGGCGAAGCCTCTGGGTACATCGCCCTGAAGTTCACCCTCTGCAGAGATACCAGGCAACAAGATAAGAACAACAGCAGCTACCTGCAGCTTGTGCAATTGTGGGGCAGAGTCATACCACACTGTGTGTTTATGTTCCAGCAGTAAGGTCAGAAGAGACTGGTCATGCTGAAAGGCCACATCTTGGCTTGTTTACAAATCACAACACTTTGAGCAGGGTTGAACATGAGACTGGTGCCACTATGCTGCTGCCATGCCAACATGCTCAACATTGCTTTGCTTGTACGCCTGCTCTGCACTGCTTAATTGTACTTGAAAAGCATTTGGTTCATGCATGCTATACGTGCAGCTACCCAACTTCAGCATTTTCACAGGGGTTCTATTTAAATCAAACAACAATACTGAAAGCCTGCTTTGCATGCTGAGTCAAACACACTCAGCTGCCCAGCATGCCTATATCAACATGTTATGCACTCACACACATACACAAACAAGCAAGCAAGAAGCTGTTTAGTAGGCCATGACAGGCAATCAGCCCACCTGTGCCTTTGGTAGCGCCTTGATATACTGCTGCGCCTTCTGACTGTTGATGAAGGAGAGGTCACTGTCAGATGGGGAGCCTAGAGTCTTGATGATCAGCTTGAGCTGGTCAATGTAGTCCTTGCCTGGGAACAAGGGCTTCCTCTGCAATAGCTCCGCTAGTATACACCCCACAGACCTGCAGCAGCGATACATGCTGTCATTAGCATGTAACTGCAGTACATATGTGGCAGCAATTTCAATACACCCCTGTCCAACATATTGAGCTGCGGCCTTTGTGGGACCATAGTGATGTTGTGATTGGCCAAAGTGGTGCGTTGAGGGTGGCGGTGCTGTGTACTGAACAGTGCAATGCATGTATGCTGTCTGAACCCAACTGCTAGTGTGCACCAGCAAGGGTTGTAGGCAAGTCTGCAGCGGTCAAAGACAACATGCTTGCCATTCAGCCAGGGCGCGTCTGCCATTGTAATAAAAAATTGCGAGCCATTGGTGTTTGGTCGTAAGATGTGCAGCAGGTAAGCAACAGCCAAGTGATATGCAAGAGGTGAGAGTCTAATGCAAGTGGCTCACCAGATGTCAATGGCGGCTGTGTAGTGCTCACAAGACAGTAGCAACTCTGGCGCCCGATACCATCGAGTCACAACATACTCTGTCATGAAATTCCGCTCTGAGCTGCAACATTGCAGCACACAGTCAGCTGCTACAGTGGTATGTGTAGCATGGTGGAAAGCAGGAACTGCAGTGGCTGCATTGCTTGCTGAACCTTGTTCTGGCCAATCCAAAGTCACAGATCTTCAAGTCACAAGAGGCGTTGAGAAGAAGATTGCTGGGCTTCAGATCTCTGTGTAGTACATTTGCTGTGTGTATGAACTTGAGCCCTCTCAAGATCTGTGCCATACAAAGTTTCAGTCAGGGCTTGCGACAGCTGATGCTGGTGATGCTGCACATGGGCTGCAAGCAGCACAATGCAGACCTGGTATATGAAATACTGGTAGTGATCATCTGACAGTGGCTGTGAAGATCTGATAATCTGGTGCAGATCTGTGTCCATGAGCTCATTCACAATGTACACATCACTGAACTTGTCCTTGTTGGGTGGCTGCATGATGTCTATGATAGCAATGATGTTCTCTTGGCGCAGATGTCTCAACAGCTTGATCTCACGCAAAGTGCGCTTAGCATCTGTCAGGTTCTCGAAGGCATTTGTTATCTTCTTGATAGCCACTTTTTCTCCTGTTGCTGTATTTTTTGCTGAACACACAACCCCGTATGCCCCTTTCCCAATTGCCTTGATTGGTTGATAGACCTGGTCGATCTCAAAGACTGTATGCCAAAGCATCCAGGACTGCTTGCCAGGAACATTGCACTCTTTCCTGACTGGGACGTTACTAACTTCCGATTTGGCAGGAGCACGCGCATCGCTCGGCTGCGGTTGTTGCATTACAGATTGGTGCACCAGATGTCGGCCCTCACATTTGCAGTATCAAGGACCGATTCCAGGTCACAGAACACCTCGAGTTTTGGACCAGCCGAGTGCTCTCGATCCCAGGTCTCGCTCAACTGCGGTCTTGGATTCACGCAGCAGATGTCAAGAATTTGCCGAAATTAATGTCCGGCACAAACTCCGTGAACACTTTTAGCAGGGTGCGTTTTTGAACAGAATCAAGTTGTCCGTGCCATGGCCAGTCCCAGGGACAGTCACAGCATACATGAGTAATTCGCCATTTGCACGACACCTCTCGTAGCAAAAGTGCAGAGGACGACGTTGCGCGCGTGTCTTGTTTCGACCAACTCAACTTCGACTTGGCTTTGCAACTGCTATCTCTCACTCTTCATATCTCTGTGCAACAGCGAAGTCGACGCAGAGCATGCCGGTCTTGACAGAGCCTCGTTGAGACATCGTATCGTGTCCTAGACAGTGAGATGGACAGATCGACGGGCCAATTGACCAATATCAGCACCCACTGTACTCAACCCTTTTTGCGATTTCCAGAGGTTGCTAATGCCAGTTGGACTCGTTTGCAACCACTGACTTCGACAGTCCAGCAGGATCTGCAGAGAATGTGCGCACCAATTTTTGACAAGTTGCACCCGTACTTCCATCAGGCAACACAATGGACCGATACCCAGCTGGCTGATCTTGCGCCCTGGCAGGTTGCTGTGCTTGCTATTGCCAGTACCTGGTTAGCGATGACCTTGTACACTTGGGTGTCAAATGTTGTGGCAGACATCCGAGATGTGGGTGAGTCACATTCACACAACCAGTGCAGCTTTGCTACTGAACATACGCGCTGTGTCCCGTGTTCTGCTAGCAACCATGTCATGCTGGCTTGACTCGTCATATGTTGCGTGGCTTCAAAAGTGGCAAGCCCATACAGCATAGCCCACAGCAGGCAACGCAAATCTGCACTGCTATATCGCAGGTGTGCTTCAGACATTCATCAACACTCTGAAAGCTCTGCCAATCCTGAGTGGCTTTGTGAGACGAGAAGTGGACAAAGTCCTGGTATGCAAGCACTTTCGACTGCCACTTAAGCATTGTGTTGCATTCCTCATTCCCGTGGTTGGCCACAAGAGAGTCAAAGTTCAGACTTTGCCAACCGTCTGCTTGTGTCAATACCCATTGTGCATCTTGCTGAGTTGTCAGAGTATGGCAGCACAGACTATGGCAGCACACATTTGT
Source organism: Asterella californica (assembly GCA_036924285.1). NCBI lineage: Eukaryota > Viridiplantae > Streptophyta > Marchantiopsida > Marchantiales > Aytoniaceae > Asterella > Asterella californica. Next base: position 17,361 of record JAYKYS010000270.1, on the reverse strand, counting down.
AATGCATGCATTGTCCCACACGTGTTGCACAAAGACTTTTTTGGTGTTGCAAGAGCCCAAGTCACGCTGCAGAGCGCCAAACTCAGTTATCAGAACCACAGTGTAGCTTAAAAAGACCTTACCCATCTTTCATAGAACGCCTACATGGCATGTTTTCTCCTTCTTACCTTCTTGTCATCATGCTTAGCTGATTCCAGCTGATGATGCTGTGTCTTCATGATGGCAAGTTACTGCTAGCTACTGACATGAGGTGAGATCTTTGCAGGGCAAGGTGGTGGCTAGTATGCCAAAGCAGAGTGATCCTCAGGACCCTGAGGTTAGGCAGCTGCCCTCTCAGGGCCTCACCTGCCATGCCATCCGCCAGAGGCTCAACTACAAGGTATAACACAAAATCCTGTTGTGCACAATCCACAGCATGCAAAACATGGTACAGCATCACACAGCATGACACAGCATCTGAAGCACAGCAAAATGCGTCTTTGCGAGGTATTTGACAATGCTGCCAAAGGATGCTAGACTGGGACTCTCTCATCTGCAGAGTGCAGCATGCTGTGTGTTGCAGCTGCGTAATCATGCTTGTTGTTTGGCTCATGCAGCACCTGGCATGTAGACAGCAAGCTTTCTTGTGCTGCCCTATGGGATGCAATACCATGTGCACCTTGTATGTTTTGCATATAACACTGGTGGACAGCGTATGCTGAGGCATGACACCCCCAAGGGTTTTTTGGGCACACAGGGCACCTGCCATACAGGGGTTTATGCATATTGTTGGGCCATTGAAGTTTTGAGCTGTTGGAAATTTACTGGTAGCTGCTTAGGCTGTGGCTGTGGCTGTTGAGCTGCTCTTTTGCAGACTTGAGCGTTGGCTCTTGCATGACTGAGCTGTGGCTGCCCAGCTGTGGCTTTTCTCCCAATGTCACACCTTGTCCTGGTTATCACAGCAGAAAGCAATATCAGCAGCATTCAGTACTGTCACATATACTGCCTGTTTGCTTAGCTGGCACAAACCTGGAGCATCAAGACCTAGTGTGCATTATGTATTACTTGCAGCTAAGGACAGCTTCTGACTTGTGCTCACTATGTTATTGCTGGCCTGTAGGCATCAAAGAATCTGCAGATGACAGAGGGGAGCAGCAAGGTGTCAGGTGCGGTGTACATGGCAGGACAGGAGCACTTGAAGCTGTTGCTGGAGGCGTATGGCATGTACAGCCACACCAACCCCCTGCATACAGATGTCTGGCCCTCTATGCGGCAGCTGGAGGCTGATGTCATTGCCATGACAGCCTCCATGCTTGGAGGTGTGAACCTGTCATCATCTCTTGTGCTCACAACGATGACAGTGATGATTACAACACAACAAAGCAACACTGGGACAATAGCAAGTAGCACAGGAGTGACTACAGTACAATGAACAGAGGCACACAGTGACAGCAAGTCAGCCTCAGGATAATCTGTCTGCATGCAGTTCACAAACTGCCACCAGTGAAATGAGCATGGGCTGACTTTTGCCGTGGAGACCTCTGCTATGGTGCTCAACGACGCAAGTCTCACAGATGTTTCTCTTCCTACTAGGAAGGCAAGTTGCTTGCTTGCAACTGTTATGCCTTGCTGACTGTCTGATGGCGTGAACAACAAGCCTGATAACTTGCTGGCTACCTGGCAATGCCAGAGTCACTGGCAACAGTCCTGTGTCGCTTGCAGCAGGCGGCGCAAATGGCAACCCCAATGTTGTGCTTGGCAACGTCAGTGGCAACCCTCATATTTTGCTTGCGCATACTGATTGCAACCCTAATGTCTGTCTTGCTGCAGGCGGTCCAAATGGCAACCCCAGCGTGTGTGGAGCAATGACTGGCGGCGGCAGTGAAAGCATCCTGACCATGATGAAAGCGTGTAGGGACTATGCCAGATATGTCAGAGGCATTCGCCAGCCCGAGATGATCATTGGTGACTCAGCCCATGCAGCCTACTTCAAGGGCGCTGAGTACTTCAAGATCAAGCTGGTCATGGTCCCTGTTGGTTTGGATTATCGGCTGTCTGGCAAGGCAGTACGGAAGGCTGTTACGCACAACACCATCCTGGTTATCGCGTCAGCTCCTGGCTTCCCTCATGGTGTCATTGACCATGTCGAAGACATTGCGCAGGTCTGTTTGTTGCTCATTGTCCCCCTCCCATCCCCACCCCCTCTCTAGCCCCCATCTGCTACTCAACCTGCCAATTCAGAAGAGGCAGAGCATTTGCAACCATGAGGCTGGCAAACAGATCTGCATGCCAAGAGCTTCACGTGGTGCTATCTCATGTATGATTTACGTCTCACAAGTGTGCGGAATTTTGCTGGCTATAGTGAAGCATAGGGACGTCGACAATCTGATGTGCTTCTCACTTGAGGCATGCCTGTAGGCCAGCACACATGTCTTGTCTCTGTCTACTGGTACGTGCATCACACTGACTTGGAAACATGCAGCCAATCCCACCAGCCAAACTTTTCTTCTGAAGGTGATCTATTTCTCATGTGTTGTGGTCTCTACTGTCTTGAGAGGCCCCAAGTCAGGGTCAACAAGCAGAACCCTCTTCCTGTCATCTGACTCACTCAAGTCTGGCATGTGTCCCCTACAGGTTTAGACACCACACCTGCATCTGGTTGACTGGCCAAAGTCTGTGATGTTCTATTATCTTCTTCTTCATGCACCAACTCAAAATCTCAAAGCCCTTGTGCTGTGCAGGTGACCAGGCGTTACAACCTGTTGCTGCATGTGGATGCTTGCCTAGGGGGCTTTGTGTTGCCCTTTGCCCGCAAGCTGGGGTACCCCATCCCCCCCTTTGACTTTAGCGTGGAGGGGGTGACCAGCATGTCTGTGGACACCCACAAGTTTGGCATGGCGCATAAGGGCACCTCTGTGGTGCTGTACCACACCAAGCAGCTGCGACAGTACCAGTACACTAAGATCACTGAGTGGACTGGAGGCCTCTACATCTCTCCAGGTCAGTATCTACATTTTCATGGTTGGGTATAACCACCATGTCCCTGTGATCAGGCATGTCTACTTCTGGGCTTCCCCCTTCCCTCTTCTCCCCCCTTGCGTCCCGTCCCCGCCTTCTGCACAGCAATTGTGTTAAAAATTCTGCTCTACCCAGTTTGCTTGCCATATCAAAAGTATGTATACATATTGTGTGAGGCATCAAATAGCTATTTTGCACACAGAATATGCCACTCATCATTACACCACCACCACAGCTGCAGCGGTTTGTGTTGTGCTTTGCACTGTTTGCTACGCTGCCGCAAGCTTGACTCTAGAACCTGTACCTGCAGCGTACACCTGCCAGCAAGACAGTGTCTAGCTTGCACCACAGCCAAGAAAAGGATACCAGTGATTGGTTGTTGTTGGTGCAGGGTTTGCTGGAAGCAGGTCTGGAGCTCTCATAGCCACGGCCTGGACTAGTTTGGTCCACATGGGAGAGAATGGTTTCCTGGATATCACTCAGAAATTGATGCAGGCATCATTCTCATTTACATTCAATCACATTCACAAACACGTTCACGTTCACATTCACGTTCACGCTCACATTCACATTCACATTCACATTCACATTCACATTCACATTCACATTCACATTCACGTCCACATTCACATTCATATTCACATTCACATTCACATTCATATTCACGTTCACATCCACAGCTTACATGTAACATTGGGTGTTATGTCGTGGGTACCATCTGAGGGCCAACAGACAGGAGACTCTTTGATGTGAAGCCTGTCTGACAAAACAAAATACAGCTGAGGCATTTGTGCGGTACCTTATGTGCTGTACACAATGCATTCATGGGCTCTGCTGTTGGAGTGCGGCTCATTTTGATTGGCTGCCCATGATGCTTTTTAAGGTCTTACGGCTGACAGTCCAGTGTGTGTAAGTCGTTGAGTGAAAGAGGGCTGATTGACAGACTGATGTGTGATATACTCATCAGTATACATATAGTCGACAGCGTGATGCTTGCTGAGGTCTTATCGTTGACACTCTAATAATGAACAGCAAGCCGTAACCTGACAATTGTGAAGGATTATTGCTGGCAATGTGACTTACAGACAGGTCCATGCGATGCTTGCTGAGGTGTGACGCCATGACCACTTGCAAGCCTCACAATACACATCTCAGGTTTACGAGTGGTAATCTGTCTCACAACCAGCAAACTCGTGGCATCACTGGCAAATCTTGAGTCTGATCCATGATTTGTGTCTGTGTGTGTGCGTGCACTGCAGGCGGCACATGAGTTTGCAGAGGGCGTGAAGAAGATAGACGGGCTGGAAGTGGTTGGGGAGCCAGACATGTGTGTGGTGGCCATCAAGTCCACCTTGAAGCAGCTGAACATCTACAAGGTCAATGACCTCATGTCGCAGCGCAGCTGGCATTTGAATGCCCTTCAGTTCCCCTCCAGCGTGCACATGTGCTTCACAGCACAGCACACTGAGGTTGTGCCAGAACTGCTCAAGGTGATCATGGTCTTCAAGTAACACTCTAGCTCATGCATTCACAGCTCGCATGTGTTGTCTGACTGATGTTGGACCTGTTATGTGGAGATACATCATGTTATTGCAGCCCTGAAGCCGATAGTTTGACATCACCATGATTGGTATAGTCTTGTCAAAGCGCATTGCTAGGCACAGCACGCGACTCCTATGCCTTGTGTAGGTCATTGCTATTACAGTACTGGACGGCCTCTGGATTCTTTCTAAGTTGGTGTTAGCTTGTGCTGTCTTAGCTTGCGCTGTGCTGTGCTGTACATACAGGCTCGCCTTTATGCTCATACTCACACTCACGCTCACGCTCACACTCACACTCACACTCACACTCACACTCACACTCACACTCTTACTCAAAGTCGAGCTTGCCATGATACATGCAGGATCTTCAAGATTCTGTTACAGCCCTGAAGCAGGACCCCAGCTGTGTCAAGGATGGCAAGGCGCCAGTGTATGGTATGGCGAACATCAACCCTGACCGGGCAATGGTTGGTGAAGTTCTGGTGGCTGTCCAAGACAACCTGCTTGACTAGCTCTATGTATCAACAGTCTGCTGTACGCACGGTTTATGTTTTGTGTGTGAATGAATCCTGTTGCATATGCCCCCTGGGTAATGTTTTAGAATGAACTTGTGAGTGTCTTGGTGTGTGAAGATCAGCCTTAATCGAAATCAGATGGTACTCTCAAAGTGGTTGCTGTTGCGCCAGCTGCATTCCTGCACAAAGCAGTGTGTGGTTTTTATCGTTTGTGGGAATAGCACGGCAACGTCCTGATTCTTGGCTGAGCATACTGCAGTATAGCTCAGAAATATAAATATTTACCAGACTGACACTGGTCACAGTGACCCTGATTGCAGTGTTTTGTCGTGTTGTAGGGTCTGAGGCTTAGTAAACAGGGGTGTGAGTCATGACTTTACAAAATTGCACCTTGGTTATCCCTACTGTTTTCAGTGTTCCAACCATTCCCTACCTCCTTCAATATCCAACAAATGTCAACATGTCATAAATGTCGACCCATATTACCCAACGTCAATCGTGTTTCAGCACTTGATGTACTAGGATCAGTAAAACATTAAGGCTTTTACAGAAATTCTTCAACAAATTATAGAGAATTAGGTTACCTCCGAGTCAGGGATCTCTGAGGGGATGTCTTGAGTGCTGTAAACCTGAGGATTACCAATACTTTCAGTACAGGCTGCTGCGCACACATACAGTCCCACTGCTTGAAGTGGATACAACTTGGAGTTGATGTTGAACTGGTAACTAGCCGTCCATGCCACGGCCTTAGCGAAGTTGTCTGATGCCGATCTGTAAGTAGGTTGCTCACTGCTCAAGAATGTGTGATACCAATCCAAATGGAAGTTGATGGGACCAGGTACCTTTCACGTCGTGCTGCCATTGTACAAGAGAGAATTCCCTGAAGACCCAGCTACGCAGGGTCGTTCCTCAGCTGTGGCACGTAACGGTTATATTATTCGTCTGTTGTCATGGTGCCCTCAGCAGACCGTGTCATCTCGTTTACGCACTTCACTCACTAGCACACATTCTTTGACTTCATTATCTGTACTTTCCTATGTACTCTATCTGCTCTATGTTTTAGATACTAATATATAGTACGTTCTCGGTACCTTATGGCATATCATGTTATATGTGGGCTTTTTCACCCAACACTCCTGAGTCAAGAGTCAAGAGTCTGTATGCGCATGCCCAATGACTAATACCAGCGCGTTGATTCGGTCTGGTTTGCAACGTGAGCAGCGACTGCTTGTTTGACTACTCCTACACAGTTCTGTGCAGCAGGTCTTGTCGTGTCTTGCACGCATGTTCTGGCTGTGCTGATATTGCAGATGCATTTGAGAGTCGAGACTGCAGCCCGAAGCACGTTTAGAGACGATAACGAAGAGGCTATGCGAAGCCTGAACCCCGCAGAATCCGCACGCGTCTGATGACGTGAAGCACCATTGCCTTGTTATCCATAACAGCCTCCAGGTCCCGAAGCTGACCGTTCATGCCCGTGCCGTCATGCTGGCTCCTATCTCACCTAAGCTCATCACACCGGCTGGATTGCGTCCACCAGGACAACTCTGCGCAGAATGACTGATACAGCATTGTTTTGTGTGAGATCTGATCATTTCGCGAGTTATTGCGGGCGCAACTCCCGAGATACCCACCAGGAAGCAGGGTAAACCGCTTAAAGTGGTGCTCCAAATCAAGGGAGCAGACCCTTCACAGTGCATGCGCGCAAGGAATAGAGATGCTTTGACAGCAGCCGCAGCAACAGCTATATATGGGATGAGAACTGACGACAACCTGTGTGAAAGCCGAACATGGCTGAAGGACACGTAGAGGCAGTGCAGAAGTTTGTTGGGTACGCCCCACGCAGATGGGCCTGGGAGTTGTATCTAATCCTAGTCATCCTCTCTGGAGGGCTTGTGTGGCTTTTGGGCCGATGTCTGCCACGAGTCAGGCTGTGGACTCTGCAGAAATGCTCTTTGAACAAAGCACGCTATGTTCATGCTATGGTACGCACTGTTGGCATCACACTAAATGTCATACCAGCCTCAACAATTGGATTTTGCCGTTTGGCACTGACGTGAAGTGAGCTTGGTTGCAGTTCATCACAGGGCGCCAAGAGCTTGTCAGAGTGCAAGAAGTCCCATTGCCAAAAAGCACGTATCAGGATGAGAGTCAGGTCATTCATTGCACAGCCAATATGCTCATCCCGGGGCTTTATAAGCTTTTTCTCAGCATCTACTTTTGTCGTCCTACAGCATGCATGACAACTTTTGTGTTCCTGTGGACTTGCCTACCATTCAAACACAACATCTCACAACTATCTCCTTGCCTGCGTCCTTTAGGCTTAACAGTCTTAGACTGTTGTGAGCTGTGTCCCTGCTCGATGCAGGCTTATTGACTGTTGACCTTACGCTTCCTATGTTACACAAGTGGCATCATGCTTTCTTCTCGGTGCCTTTGCAGAGTGATGATGACAGTCTGCCGGCTCCCGCCATGCATGTGATCTGCTTGCTGCTAGTTGTGTATGTCCACGATGCAGCAGACAATACTTTCAAGAAGCTGTCTGACCTGCCGCCGGATGTTCCCACTCAGATACACAATGCTCTGAAGGCTCTTCAGCAGATAGAGCAGGGTATGTCCACTCAATGACTTGCACAAACCTGCTGCGCTGCCTTGGCTGCTGCAACTAGCTCGTGTTTGTTCTGGCCGGCAGTGTGCCTGTCTAGCAGCAAGCAGATGATGCATTGCAGTTATGCAATGCTAGGCATGCATTTTTGGGACTCATCCTCATCCGGTCCCTGGAGACTGCACAGCATTTCTGGTCCTGACTGTGCAATCTCACATAGGAGAAGACCACTGTGTCAGCACCTTTGCAGCAATTACTTTATTGTTCTTGCCTCTGCACAGCGTCGATCCAGAGCTCTGCACTGCAGCCACAGCATAGGGCAAACTTCATGCACTGCATCATGCGGTCAAGACAGGCCAAACATCACCAATGCTTGAGACAGGCCAATCTCACATTCTGTACCATATGCATGAAGAGAGATCCCAGCCTTTGCTGCAGGGGCAGAGTGGTCTGTCCTAAACCAGCCAGTGCCGTCCAGGCAGCGGCTGGAGACAGTGCGCCTGTATGGCACCAATGACATGTCTGTTCTGCGCCCCAACTTCATCAAAATGATTGCTGCCATCCTAGCATACCCACCCTTTATTGTCCAGGTCTGCTTCATGCACTGCATGACTGGTGCTGCCTTCGTAGCCTATCTTCCTCTCCTGCTAACCTGTGCTCCATGCTTGACTGCATGTTGGGTACAGACAGGCTGTTCAAAGATGTGCAAGCGTCCAAAGGTGGCTTGCTTTTGATGGGCTGCACATAGATACAATTTGACATGATGTCTCTCATATCACACTCTCCTTGTCTTTTGGTGGCTACCAACACAGCTTGTGTGCACTGACTGTGCATGCTAGTGTGCGCTTGATGAAGCTCATTGCAGCAGTGCCTAGTACTTACATGTAGTCGCAGCCACTCTTTCTGCGTGTGTTCAAATGTCTTGCCAAGTCCTGGCAAGACTGGTCATCTGACGGTCCCTACTTGCGCAGTACTTTGAGCTGGCGTTCCTGTACTATGCTGGCTACTACATGGTGGCAGCCTGCTTGCTGCTGCTGACTCTAGCCTCAGGCTACGTCTCAACTTATGAGCTTCATAAGAAGCGCTCAGAGCTGTTCCTTACTGTGGGTCGGCGAAGGCTCATCCCCATTGTAGTCGCGGGCCGAGTCAGGTCAGATGCCCTTCTGCTGCCAAAGTCACATATGTAGAGCGGGCAAATTCACATGTGTAGAGCACGCACAAGGCAGGCTGCACCCGCGGCCCACCTCTTTCGCAAGCACACCTACCATGTGTCTTCCTCAATGGCCAAGCCATGACTTGCCTTTCATGCACAAGTGTCTGCAATGCATCCTACAGCTGTTGCATCACACAGCCACTGTGTCACAGCAGCTGTAGCGTTGCGTCACACGCCTTCTACATTGCACAGCATGCATTGCACAGCTACTATGTCACACAGCTATTGCATCACATCACTGTTGCATCGCAAGGCTACTGCGTCACATAGCTTCTGTGTCACACAGCTGCTGTCATTCTGCATCACACAGCTCCTGTCATTGCTCATGTAGCCACCACCCAAAAGGCTGTAAGCAAAGACCAACCCCCCCGCCCCCCCCCTCCCCCCTCCCCTCCCACCACCCCTGCCTCCTTACAGGGCCGTCTCTTCACAGCGGTTGGTGCCTGGGGATGTGATTGTGGTGCTGCCTGGGAGTGCCACTTGTGACATGGTGCTCCTGCAAGGCAACTGTCTTGTCGAGGAGTCAAACCTGTCAGGCGAGGTGACTACACTATTGTCACCTAGCTCTTTGCAAACCTCTGTGCATATGTATGTGCATAAGTCTTTGTGCATACATCTGTGCATATGTTTGGGCATACGCTTGTGAAGACATGTGTGGAGCAATGACTGCAGTTCTGCATCTGAGTGCATATGTCCGTGCACCTGTGCAAGCAAGCATGTCTGTGTCATAGCCAGTTGTGTCCATACGTCAGCTTAGCTGTCCACTGGAATAGGCATTGAGGCAAAGGTCACATACATGCACCCTTGCTGCTTGTTGAGCATTTGATGAGTCTTATTGCTGGGTGTTGAGCGTCAGAGGTAGGTGCATCCTGTACAGTCAGTTTGCTGACCGTCGCTCCTTCCTCAGGCTAGTGCTGCCCTCTTTGGGTCAAACAGCAATCTTTGTTGATGCATGATTTTGTTGCTGATTCACTTATGGGGCATGGATTGTATGTCGGTACCATACACAACATGGCAGGAAAATAGGCATGGTCACAGCTTGTTCTTTTCAGCACCTCAACAAGGAGCCTTCTAAGCCAGTCTGGTATGAATGACGCAAGGAGCTACGCCTGAACAACATGCATGAATGAATGACTAAATGACAGGCTGACTGGGAGACGCAGTGAGCAGCCTGTCTGCTATGTCCATCAATTGAGTATGCTTTTATGCTTCTCCACCTGCTGTCGAGAAGATGCCTGAGCAGTTGGGTGCAAACGGGGTCCTTGGGGTTGGTCCTTGGGGTGTTGGCACAGCCCCAGACACTGGTTGTGCAATGTGCAGGCTGCTCAAGTGCGCAAGTCCAGCTTCACAGCCCACAACCACGAGCACAAGCGTGCCTACCATCCAGAATCACACCACTTCTGCACTGTTTATGCAGGGACCACTGTGCAGCAGGTAAGCCTCTCTTTGGGGGACTTGTCTGCTAGCAAAACAATCTTGCAAGTACAAACATAGAGCAGGTGAGCGTCTCTTGAGGACGATAAGAGAAGCGAATGTCATCCAAGACAAGCTTCTGGTACAGTGTAGTCATGCGTCCACCAAAACACCGGTCAAGTCAGTCACAATTTCCATGTCGGCAAACAGACTACAGTATCGCCCAGACGACATTGTTGAAGCACGTGGAAATGTAAAAGAAGCTTTTGCTGAAAGCTGGCTTGAAAGCTCAGAAGGCGCGGTGAGACTAGCTGGATGTTGGTCCGGATGATACCCAGTAAAGCCTGGGTGTAGTGTAAGTGAAGTATCAAGAGATGTTGGGCACTCTTAGTGGAAATCCAGAGCTCGGTGTTTGCATGCAAGACATATGTGACAATCCCTCAGACAAACAGCAGGATTCGAGTTGTGTGGCGTCAGCACAAATCACCTGGCCAAAAAGTGTGAGGCCCAGGGCTTGACTCTGTGTCCGCTGGACCCCCACCAAATGTTCTTTATGCTGCCCACCATCACAGCATCCTCTTTTTCTTCGTGGGTGTCCAGCCAAGGATGATGTTGCTTTGCATGCTACCAAGCATACTGCTCGCATCACATGTGCCCTGAACTCCAGAGCAGCTTGCTGGCTTTGCATTGTCTCATGCTTGCCAATAGACCTATCATTCTCCAGCCATCGTCGTCCAGCCATTGACATGCATACAGCCATGCTACATGTTGGAATTTGTTGAAGGATTTGCCTGAATGGGAGCTCTTAGACCTCTGTGGTGCTGTAGGCATGGGCGGATGGCACATCAGACGATGAAGTGCTAGCAATGGTTGTCAGGACTGGTAAGCTGAGTGACTGCTCTTTTGCATAGACTCCACTCCTTTGCTGCCAGCATGACTGTTATTGCTTGTGCCGTTTTGATCTGGGCTACAACCGTTGAAAGCTGCATCCAGATGGGGTTAATGCTTTGATAGTCAAATAAGACTGCTATATTGGCTTTCAGGCCTGCGATCCACAATGGGCAACATGCTGAGAGAGGTCATCGCCCCTCTGCATCAGCTGAGTCTTGCCCGAGACCCTTTCCTTTCGGTGAGTCACAATGCACTCTGGTACTGCAGCTAGAAAGACCTAGCTGCAGAGTCATCAATTAGCGTACTATGACTACTGCACTTGACTGATCATGCATACCTCGGGGCTGGTCATGCGTAATCTCACAGCAAGGCAGTTCACATCTGCTGATTCATTCAACAATGTTGTGCATTTCTGAATCTTGACTGAACATCTCAACTGATGTGGATGTCGTGATGTTTCGGACTTCTAGCTCATCATGACTCATAGTACATGTGTGCAGGGCAGGTTGCATCGTGTTGCTGTAAGAGCGACAGCTGTCACAGCAGGCTTGGCTGACAGCTGTCACAGCAGGCTGGACTCACTGCTGTGAGACTTGCATATGCAGTCACAGGCACAGCCTCCATGCGTCACAAGGTGTCACTATGTTGCCGACTGGGCAAGTCTGTGTCACGCAGGACATGTTCCGATTTTTTGGGTTCGCCTTGATTCTGCAGCTGTGCATCTTCCTCATTGCAGCAGTGCCTGCTGTATTGGGTTGCCATCAGGCAGTGCAAGAAGCCTTCAAGACACTGGTGGCCACAATCATTGCGGCCGCTCCAGTAGCAGCGCCCACAATCATTCTGGCTGCTAACGGAGCTTGCATGCAAAGGCTCAGAAAGCAGCGGATCGATGTCTTGAACCCTGCTAAGCTGAAGACAATTGCAGATGTCAGAGTGGTGTGCTTTGACAAAACGGGCACCTTGACTGGGAGTGTGGTAAGCACATTTGTCTTGTTTGTGACAGACTGGTTTCTGATTTGTTCCATGGCTGAGAATTAGGAGTGATTGGTTGTCAAAACCCAGTCTTACCGATTGTTGGCAGTACTTGGCCCATAGCTGGAATTAGAGACCATTTGCAAAGAAAGCAAGCAAGCAGCAGAGTCAAGTTACATCATGCAGCTGTCAGTTGCTGTGGCTGCATGATGGCATGAGGCTGATCATGCAGACATGGCAATCCTTCCAGGCGGCCTCATAGCTGTCGCACTCAGCGCTGGATAGTGGCAGTGGCAGTGTGTCTGAGACTTTGCAGCTGCTTTTGCATCTGGATCTGCAACCAACTTCCTCGTACCCAACTCGTTTCCAAGCGCCCAGTAGCTTGTACACCACGTTGCATCCTGCACCATGCACCCACCCACCCACACACACACACACACACACAAATGCAAGTCCACTTCTACACTGGGTGAATATCAGCATGTCGTATCAGCATGAGCCACTTGAAACGCACTGCTACGCCTTCACAGCTTACCCCCCTCTCCCCCCCCCACATACACACAGCAGATCTGGTTGTGACTGCAGCCTGAGTTGCACGGGATGCTGCCAGTGGAGGGAGGCAGGTTTGCCCCACTGCAGCAGATGGCCATGCGCTGGCCCCCCCGCCTCAAGCTGGCTGTGGCAGTCTGCAACTCCCTTACCCTCGTCTCCAAAAACCAGGTTGTGGGGGACATTGCCGACAAGCAGGCCTTCAGAGCTGTGGAAGCAAGATTCCTGGTAAGTGTCCTGGAAAGTTGTGAAACTTCCTGGCCGTCAGGTGGTCCGTGGGGTAGTGGAGGGTCTGAGACAACCTCCCAGGGTACACTGATTTTCGAATGCCTGGGTCTTATGGGGTTCATTCGCCTACAGTTCCTACCATCATTGGGTGTCTGTTTGCAGCACCATTTTGATATACTGTCACAACCGTCTTCCTCTATCATTATGAGGTGATTTTGTTGAATGTAAAGGGAATTAAAATTGTAAGGCGTTACATGAATGTATGCCAATGGTTGTTCTGTGATGACTTTGGTAAATCATAAGCTCAGTATGCTGAGCTCAATGGCAGCGTGAGAGTGAGTTTACATCACAGGATCGCATGCAGGGCAGCATGCTCATTTGCATGTGCTACAGACGCATCCCATTTGCATGTCATTTGGCCAGGTGGCAGCACCACTCAAGGCTACTTTTGTGGTTTTGCAAGCAGTGCAGGCACTTGATGTCTGCTGACAGCCTCCCTGCAACATTGTCTCTACTTGCAGATGCCTTTTGGACAAGCTGCTCTTGCTTGGAGAGCTGTTTCCGCTCACAGGATGGTCCTCACTTGCAGAGCTGTCATTCCATACAGGGGTCTTTATTCCCAGCTGTTTGACTCTCCCAAGTCACGCAACTGTCCTTGCTTGTTCCATATGCGCTGGAGTTTGTATGCTCTCCGTAAAGCTTGGGGTTTGTTTCAGGAGCGTAACACTGTGGCGCTTCAACTAGCTATGCAACCTGGAGCTGTCTCAGCTCTTGCCACCATCCACATTCTCAAGAGGTTTGAGTTTGATGCCAGTCTCATGAGGTCTGGCGTGGTGGTTGCTGACAAGGCAGCTCATGGAGACCCCTTGCTGGTTGTGAGGGGCGCCCCCTCTAGGATTCAGACCTTGGTCACATCAGGAATGCTGCCACCCGACTTTGACCAGGTCAGAACTTGCTGTTGTCTTTCCAAGCAGGAATGCTGCCACTTGAATCCAACAAGGTCAGGACTTGTCCAAAACCTCTGCAATGCAGGTGCACATGGTTGGGAACCATCATGAGCCACTGTTGCTACTTTATGAGACTCCCGGCAGGCTTTGGCTTGTGTTTAGACAAAGAACTTGAGCACATGCTCAGGCCGATTTGCCATAGCGTTGTGTGCCTGCAGCTCCATGTAAATTGCTTTGAACATCAAGTTGCCTCAAGCAGTAATGTTTTGCACAGGGTTTTACACACCCAGGGTTGCAACTCGTGTCTCTGAGAGCCAGAAAGCTGCTTTTACCTGTTGCATGATTGGCTTCCTGCCCAGCAGCTGTCAAAGCATGCAGGCAGATCTGCATGGCACATTGCTGTCCGAAACAGCAGCTGCAAGGGCTGAGTTGAATCATGCTCAGAGCCGGCCATTTGACAGGCCGACACTCGGTGAGCAAATGTCTGCCCAGAAGTCTTTGCTGGACATCAAGTGTCAGCTGCTGCACAGCTCAGCTAGGCACATAATCCAGACTAGTGTCGCATGCATGAGTGAGGATTGGCATGCAGACTTTTTTGCACTAGGTTGGGCACAAGGTCCTGAGTAGTGTGACATGCATGAGTGAAGGATTGGCATGCAGATTCTGTTGGACTATGCTGGGCAGAGCTTCAGGCTGTTGGCATTGGCAGCGGGGGCCTTTGACTCATGTAAACGCTGAGCAACTGGCCAGCATGGATCAGCAAGAGGCAGAGGCGCGCTGTGGTCACATGGAACTGCTGGCCTTACTCTTGCTGTCAAACCATGCTCACCCGAGCTCTGAGGACACTATTGCTAATCTACACGAAAAGTAAGTTTCATGCAAGCTCAAGGCTCCTTCAGGTGGTTGCTTGCTTCGTGTGTGTTCTGATGCCTTGACATATGTGGGACTGTGTTTGTGCCTGAATCAAACTGACCTACCAGACAGCCACGTCTCGCCTTGTTTGGAACAGTCTCACCAGCTGAAGCCTTCAAAAGCTGTCTGCAGCTCAAGTGATTTCCATAAATAAAAGAAGTAAAATTGTGTGCATTTCCACAGTACACAAATGGAGGTAGTGCTGCTGCATTTGGCTACCTGAGAAACCTGAAATGTGCATTTGTTACTTTCCTTCATTTGAACAAAAACGTTGGGCCTCATGATGTTGTACTGTCTGCTGCATGTGAGCTATAGTTGTGCACACAAAGTAGCCTTGCAATGCAGCAATCAAGCAGTTGTGCTGTGCTTCAAGGCCTTTGCTGTATGGCCCCTGAGTCCCTTTGTGGACAGGACCATAGCGCTTTACACAGCCCATGCCATCATAGAAGGAAAACACACAAGGGGTCAGTGAACTTGCAGGGATCAGCTAAAACCTGCCATTACTTGGTCCAGACTACATGGTACCTATGCATGCAAATTGTGCCTTTTATGTGCTTCATGCAAAGGTGGCCTGGACTGTTGATGGTGCCAGTGAGACAAAGCTGTTGTTGTCACGTCCAACTGCCCTCCAATCGCTGCCCTGCAATCAACTGCTCTTATCTGCAGCCCTTCCCAAGGAAACGGCAGATCTGCATCTTGGCAGCAACATAACAACATCTTTTTGTTGCCGCCTAAAACAGCCAGCGCCCTGAACAGACACACCCGTTTAGTTGCTGGGGAGGATCCTTTGCCATGTTGCAAGCAAGTCCCTGCCAGCATCAAAGCATGATTTGCCTGACAGCTGTCACATGATACAAACAGGACCGTGTGTTTGCAGGGCTGGTCTTCGAACCATGATGGTGACAGGGGATTTTCAGCACACAGCCATTGCAGGTTGGTTTGTGTTTGATTGCTCCACCAAAGCCTAATATGACTTCATGATCAGTCTGTGCATGACAGATGCGTGCATGACCAGTCTGTGTGCATGACCAGTGTGTGTGCATGATCAGCATGTGCATGATCAGTGTGTGCATGACAAGTATATGCATGTATGGGCATGATCAGTATTTGCGGGATCAGTGTGTGCATGATCAGTATGTGCATGAGTCAGTATGTGCATGATCAGTGTGTGCATGTATATCATTTGTGCAGGCATGCTAACAGTCATGAGCACTTGTGTAAGTCAAGAACCTGATTAGGTCAGGTCATACGCTGCTGATTGTATCTTTGGACTGCAGTGGCTAGGGGTGTGGGCATGATCCCCATGGAGGGTCCAGTCATCGTCATTCAAGCCAAGGCAGAAGAGCTTGCCCTTCAGTCTCTGGCATCACTGCCTCCCCTACAAGCGCCCTACAGCCCTAGGGCCTTGGCTGTTCAGGCCCAGCCTTGGTCACCAAGAGCGGGTGCATCTTGTCAGGCTCTGTCTTTCATGCTCAACTGTGGTGGCGCATGCGAGCACATGGATTCACAGGAGGCCACGACAAGGCTAGCTCAGGTATTCCATGCCTTCTGCTCTGTGCTGTAGACTCTCACACCCAACTCGGATTGATTACACAAGTTACCCATTATGCACTTGTTGGACGTGCAAGTGCATGATACATATCTTACCGTCTTACATGAGTCATACTGTTGCATGTGTGATTATCACATTTACAAGCACACCCGTACAGCTCAAGCATGTTGCAGCAAGGCTGCTGTGCACAGGACAATGCACAACCAGGAATTCAGGCTGAACCTTGCATTGTAGCAGCAAATGTTCACAGTCGTCATTGACAGCATTTATTCTATAGATGTTGACAACACAATCAGCCTCTTGGTTGACAATGCATGAGTCCAGAGTTGATGGTAGAGTCTTAGCCTGAGCAGGAAAGTATTGCACTTTGCTGGTGGCCATGAAATAACCTTGTACATTACCCTTGCCTGTGCTATGCTGTTCCCTTAACCCTCATGCCTCCCTCTCCGACCCACCCTTTCCCCCGACGCCTCTCACTATCGTATACAGTACATGATGGGGTTCTGCTGTCTCAGGGAGCCGCGCAGTGCTGTGTGACTGGGCCAGCCTTTGAGCATGTGCTGGGGCAAGAAGATATGTCATTAGTGGAAGCCATCATGGGCAGCGTGGCTGTCTTTGCTCGCATGCGCAGCCACCAGAAGGGCCAGGTTGTTGACATGCTGGGCAGCCGAGGACTGTACCGAAACCAAGATGCCCAGCCGCGTCACATGCCAGTAAGCCTTAGATCCAATAACAGGCGCCAGTAGCTGCTAGCATGCTCCGCAGCATACATGATGTTTCTTGAAAATTCTAGTGAATCTGCAAAACCTCTGCCCTGCGTTACACTGTGCATATTGCAAAGCATCCTGCATGTTTGCAAGGTGTCAATGTCATAGCAGTGTCTCTTGTTTCATTAGTGCTACCATGTGATGCGCCCTGATACTGTCAAGGTCACACAAGCTGCATTGCCCACAAATTGCACGTTGCAGAACCAGCGCTGCACAGCGTGAAGCACACAGTCCACAGGGTGCTACAGAATGCTTGGTG